>JAVTVY010008425.1:0-48138 GCA_036873755.1 Hanleya hanleyi
GAATGTATACTGCCTTGATTCAGTTTTATGTAATATAAATAACCGTGTTCGTATTTCAATGATCTATAGGAACATGCAAATACTGGCCCCCACTCTTTGTGTGAATTGGTAACAGGATGGATCTCATGTGAATACCAGTTATTCTCTCTTACAAGAAAAGGAAGTTACACCTGGAGGTGAGGAAATCTTATAATCACTGCATGTCTGAGAAAACCTGTGATATCCCGTGCATCCCTAATAGGTGGGATCTCCCAACAGTTGTGGGGAAAGGGTTGCCAGAACAGTTATTGTTATTTTTAGCTTATTTTGAAGAAAAAAAATCATCTGAAGCGACGTCTTTACATTTACACTATAAATTGACATTGTTCAAAAATCAGTGTCTTTTTGTTCAAATGAATATAATTTACTTTTTTCACTTTTTGCATAATACTAAATGTACACCATGAAAGTCCTAACATTATATGTGAGAAGTTTCAGCTTGATATGATTTTTTTATTTGGATATATTCAAAATTTCCCCTGGAAATGTTTTCTTGTTATTTACCGGATATGTTTCAGGGCCAGCCCCTTAACTTACTGTATATGTTGGCTTTAGAGTTTCAAAGTTGTTTCAAATATATTCCCAGTAACAGATCCATAGTGGCTTCTGATAAAATGTTTTATAATACCGTTTTATTGTCTTTTAAGGTGACTATGTGTGGTAAAACAGGTCCCTGGTGGTACTGCAGTCTTCACGAATAATTATGATGGAAAAAATCACAAGGTTGTATTTTCTGGAGAAACAGCATGGCAGCACACTTCTAAACCCAGAGATGACTCCCCACTTGAACAAGGTGGAAATAGCTGTTATTCAACATGATACAAGGTACCAAACCATTCTTACCATTATAATTCATTTTTGGCTCACACACATTGGCTATGGGAGCCTATGTAACGCAACCTCCATTCTTCTGTCTGTCTGATGTCTGTCCTGTTAAAGTTATTCTCTGGGCTAGGCAAAGTCTTTTGCTTGTCTAAATTTTCTAGGCTTGCTAAACATAATTATGGGACACATCCATGCAGTACCATAGAGGGTATTAGTCTGTCATTTAATTAAATTCTCATTTTTGTCTTTTGTTTATTTTATAGTTTATTTCCTCCGACAGTTAAATGAAGAATGTCCATTTGGAAAAATTTGGCCATGATTGAAATTTATGAATAAATTAATGTTCTGCTTTGCCACACACCAATGCTAATTTGATGTTGTTTGTACCTTATGCAGGTGACTGTCAAACAGAAACTGGGATGCTATCGAGGCCCAACTCAACCAAGAGCACAACTGCTATCATAACCAGTTGGATCAATAGTGAACGGAAGAATGATTTCTTTCATACTGCCACATGTGACATTCGTGTTACTTCATGATTGAAGAGACTTGAGGGGGACTTGGTACATCCATTTATCTGTTCGTTCATTTGTTCGTTGATCAGCTTATCCATCTTTCAGTTTCCAGGTGTTGAAATTAGAAAAGCTCAACATGCTTAATGGATTCTTTCCAGTTTTGGTACGTCGAAACCATGGAGCAAGATGTCACTTGTGATCTGTTTTTGTCATCGGGAGAGGCCATGTGCGACCCGAATTGAAATTACGTCTCCAGCAATAAACACGAGAAAAGGACAAACCATCCCAATAAGCAGTTCATCCTTAAAGGATCACGTTACTCCAATGGAATAAATACATCCTGATCGCCTGTGAATGTGTTTCAGTAACACCCGTCCACATGTACCACTTGGTGCCAACTTGAAATTCCATATACTTGCCACCTTATGCCGCGGGACATCAGACCGGGTGTGTATTATTTATTTTATATTAGTCTTTCATTCTTGGAATATAAGCTTGTATGACTGAAGAGAAAGTTAACGCAATAAAATGTTAGTCTTTTTTTAATTGGT
Source organism: Hanleya hanleyi (assembly GCA_036873755.1). Lineage (NCBI taxonomy): Eukaryota > Metazoa > Mollusca > Polyplacophora > Lepidopleurida > Hanleyidae > Hanleya > Hanleya hanleyi. Next base: position 1,931 of record JAVTVY010008425.1, read on the forward strand.
TATTCATGTTATTTGTTATGGAAGTGTTGGACATTACAATAGTGTTGCAAACTACAGGTTGAATAATATACAGACCAGGGCTCGCAAAAAATGCTCGTTGCTCAGCTTCAGCCTGCAGACCATCACCTATAAAAGGTGACCACAAGGACCCATCACCTAAAAAGTGTGATGAAACTCCCCCATCACCCAAAAAGTAATGGCAATCGAGTGGCAATACTACACCCATCACCTAAGAAGGATGATGCGGGAAAAGGTGAAGGGGTTTTTGGGTGATACTTATCACCTTGTTTTCTGATTGTGTATATCTTGAAATAAAAAGCTTTAGGTTGCATTCAATAATGCTTATAGGTTAGTGAATGGAATACAGCGATCATGCAAACAAGAATATCTTGGTACAATCTGGAATATAGATTTTGATGAAGTTATGCGCCCAGCAATATATCCTTTGCGTACAGGGCAGCAATATAACCTCGTTAGTGATTTATGGCATATTTTCACATAAAACTGAGTAAATCATGCGTTGTATTAAAAAAAATTGTTCGACCGACTTAGATTTTGATATATTATTCACTATTGTGTAAATAAATTGTTTGTTCTATGGACCTGTGTCCGCTGGAATAAAATCTGATTGCTCGGAGAGATATATGAAACTCAAATTTTTGTAAGAGTTAGATGTTTATTTTATCAAAATATGTTCGCTGGTTCTTCAGATATTACATTTTTATATTTACACATGCAACTACTTGCTGGACGTTGATGCAACTTATAGAATAAATAGGCTTTAATGATGCCACAAGCGAGCTATAAGTAATAAGTTAGACATAAAATCCATATTCTCTTTCCTGTGTATTAGCATTTGGATTTCCTACAGTCCATCGACATTTGCTTTACTGGTAGTTGGATGTCTCTATCATGATAGTTACGGATATTTTCTAAAAACTGTGGTTACCGTAGCATCCGAAGAGATTTTTAGATGAATTTTCCAAAGAATATGAATGGAATAGATCGTTAGTACGGTATATTCATTAACTAAAATTGCACAGCTCAGAATTGCAGGAATGAAGTCATTATTAACCACTTACTATCGTAAGCATATTCATGAAATAATCAGAATGGTTCAAAAACTAACATGTATAGTGTACATGATGATGAGGTAAAGCGGTTAAAATACGTTTCAAAGAGAGTACCTATATATGTAACTCGAAGTTCTGAACATACACGAGCATAACGTTAGCTCGTTAGCTTGGGTGCACTGGGTGACACCAGCAACACTTATTTGTATTACATTCATAAATCACAGTTTCTGTACTTCAAATTCCAATATGTCCCCAACCTCTTTGGGTATAGAAAGCGTCAGATTCAACAGTCAATAATCAGCCGTCGCTCATAAAGGAATTTCTGCGTCCATATTCGAAATATGACAGTTAACGCCAATTCCAAATGTGCATTTAATAAAAATAACAAAATCACAATTTGTTCTAGTTCCAATGAGGCCTGCAAGAGATGCTGATTTTCTATGCATAAAGTCCTATTTTTCTACCATTAATTTTTATCCAAATGGATGCTAAATAGTTTCCAGATTATGTATCTCAGTCACCCGGGTATGTATCTCAGTCACCCGGGTATGTATCTCAGTCACCCGGGTATGTATCTCAGTCACCCGGGTATGTATCTCAGTCACCCGGGTATGTATCTCAGTCACCCGGGTATGTATCTCAGTCACCCGGGTATGTATCTCAGTCACCCGGGTATGTATCTCAGTCACCCGGGTATGTATCTCAGTCACCCGGGTATGTATCTCAGTCACCCGGGTATGTATCTCAGTCACCCGGGTATGTATCTCAGTCACCATGAAGATGTATATGAACACCATGAAGATGTAAATTACATGGTATTCGAACGGCCACTAGCTCGGCTTAAACAGAATTAGACACATGTTACGAAATGTAGCGCCAGAGATATTGCACGCTACGATCTTATTCTTCCGTCAGTGTACGATATTTATCACATAATTTGAGAAACTTTGAAGGGCGGTGTGTGGTGGTATATCTCCGTTTGACAGTTTTCTGAAGTATTGTTCTGTGGCATTGATTAAATTCGTGTGCACATGACCTAGCAAATGCTACCATGCGAGATATGTAGATGCCGTATGCAGGTCCTCCTGGAATATTGCTATCCTGAAATGAGTAGTTAAATATGTCAAATTCTAATCATCTCTCTTCTCGTAGATTCGACATGAGAAGAGAAATGATCATTCTTGTAAAGGCAAAGGTCCGGATATGATGTTCCATCTGGTTTATCCGATGTTTCCTTCAAATCCAGTGAACATGATCCAATATCCTTCATAGCGTTGCTAAAATAGGGATTGTCCTATGCTAGCAGGTCGTCTATATATCGTTTGGAGAATGAGAAGGAACGGGTTTTAGAATGGTTATCTTTTGCCAATTTCTACATATATGCGTATTGATACGAGAACAGATACATGTATATGTCTACCAAAAGCGGTGCACAATTTGTACCCATTGGGATACGTATACGCTGCTGGTATGTCACATACATATTGTTAATAACAAATTCAAGCAATTCTATGAACAATGAATCATCCCATGAATTATAGCCTTCATGAGCAGTATGATTGAAGAAAGATTGGTGTTTTGTCAGTGGGATCCGGACTCTCTCATGAAACCGGCAAAAAAAAGTTTCTTTTTGAGGGATCAGCGAACCCTGAGGTTTCGCGTAGAAATTACGTCCTAAATTGATGTAAAATAAACGAATGTGGATTGTAATTAGAGTATCTACAGGTGTATTAAACAGACCATCATTTATTAATGTGATTTGTGAGCATACTATTTAAGCTGGAGTTTCAATATTTATCTAAAATCAGACATGATCGCCGCGAGCGCACCACGTGTCGTGGTGTCTTAGGCCTATTTTGTATGTGCTAAACCAGAAAATCAACATGGAGTAGGGCATAAGGTGTGATAGTTTTTCAATGTCGATGCGAGCCTATGCGAAACAAAGTGAAAATATAACTATAAATCTGCATACATTATGTTCCGATTTATTTCCGGGAAAATGCTTAGAACTCATTGGTGATCTAGGACCCCGGATATTCCGGAACCTATAGGCGGCCACTGGACCCTCGCTTGTTGGACTGTGAGGATTCGCTTGACGGCAGTTTGATCTATGCATTGTGCGGTTGGGATAAAAAAGTTCTAAAAATAATTGTTTATAATTGTATATGTATAAACAGTATGTGAAAGTTCTAGTCGATTATGGTTATGACATAAAATTGAAATCCGCAGACTGTGCTATTTCGTGAAAAGAGGGTCTAAATCGAGTCATTTGAACACAAATTTAGACACCAATGATCCCTTGAACCAAAACGCCATTTAACCTGGTGATGTGCGGTGGCATTATATCTCTACTGCTGAAAAAAAATTGTGGTCCAAGGGGTCCTTCGTGTGTAAATGCGTGTTTAATGACTCGATTTAGACCCCTTTTCCAGGAAATAGCACATGGTGCGGATTTCAATTTCATGTCATAACTATAATCATAACGAAATCGAGCTAGAACTTTCAGAAACCGTTAACATACATTTTCTCTTGCGGTAACATTAACAATTATTTTTAGATCATTTCATATTTTTTATTTCAACCGCATCGCGTATAGGCCAAAATGCTGCCTTATCGTTCCATCTCCTTTTAACTTTGTGTAAATGAATCGTATCGGTATCGTATGGTTCCTAATGTTCCATGACGTAAAATTCATCGTTTTGTATGTGTTGAATATAACTAGAATTACAAGCGTCTGGTCCGTCATTCATAATTCAGTCGTCGTCCATTAAAGAATATCCGCGTCCATAATCCAAAGACCTATTTCATATTCCATATAACACTATCAACACCAAATTCAAAAAGACAATCATAGTATACATAAACATAGGCTAGTTTCCTGCAAGAGAGAAGCGGTCAACCGTTTTGAGTGATGCCGACAAGACATCATGGTCAGTATTCTTAATCCATAATATTCGTTGTAATGTCGTCATCTAGAGAATGATATATCTCAGTTTTGATTGTGACTGTTCATATGAGCACCATGAGGATCTTGAAGTAGATGGGTTCATACGGCCCCTTGCCCCGGGTTAAGCGGAATTAGACACAAGTCACGAAACGCGACGCCATAGATCTTGAACGCTACGCTCGTATTTTGCTATCAGCATGCGATATGTATCGCCAAATTAGTCAAATGGATTCAGGCAGGAGCAACCTGTAACCATCTCGGTCATCTATACGCGGTAAGACTGACCCTGGGATCGTGTGTACCCATGTTCAGCCAACTTTCGGCAACTGCAGAAGGGAATTTCCATAAATCAATACCACGTGACTTCGTCAGCCAATCAGCTAAAATCTACCAACGTAACCCCAACGTAACTCGCCATTTTCGAGTCATGTGATGAACTACTTGTTCAAAATTTCAGATCCATCACACCTCTTGGATGATACGAAAGTTATACAACCTGTGGTCCATATTATATATTTTGTAAGCCCAGGCAATATCTGTTTCAGAAGTGGTATGAAAACCTGTAATTTATCACATTTCTCGGGTCTGTTCTCCGCCGGATGAAGGACGAACAGAATCCGGTAAAGTACTGGATATCGCTCCGCAATAATGGAGACACACGATTCGCAAGCCATCTTATGGATAGCGAAGTGTACGCAAATGAGGCAGGAGATGTGATTTTTTAATATCGATGCGTGTTTATAAATGCGAAACAACCATAAATCTGCATACATTATGTTCAGATTTATTTCGGGGAAAACGCTTGGAATGCATTTCCCCCGGCGATCTAGGACCCCGGAGCTTCCAGGGCCTAGGCGGCCCTTGGACCCTCGCCTGTTGGGCTGTGGAGATGTCCTTCTTTTAGCTTTCTGTAATTGAATCATATCGGTAGGCGTATTGGTTTCTATGTTCCATGGCGCAACGGTCACCGTTTTGTATGTGTTCAACATAACGAGCAAGTCAAATGGATTCAGGCACGAGGTGTGATTTTTTCATATCGATGCGTGCTTATAAATGCGAAACAATCGTGAAAATGGAACCATAAATCTGCATACAATGTGTTCCGATTTACTTACGGGAAAACGCCTAGAACGCATCTCCGTTAATCTAGGACCCTGGTAGCATTAAGCAATATATAACTAAATTAGCGACAGCAAACGTAACAAAATATACCCAATTATGTACGCTTAAATTATTAATTGCAATGAACGAGCATCAATAAAGATTCAGACAAAAATCTAACGCTATACTACTTTTAATTATTGTCATATTTAAAACAAGATGTATCTACGGGTTAAAACGTATATTGCAATTTGTTAATAGTGGAAGAAATTAATGTTCAATCCACCATCCAAAACGAATTATTTTTTAAGGAATAAGGAAGCATATGAATGCGATAGTATATAACGACAACGAAAAGATATTTAACAGTGTAATTGAAGATATCCAGGTACTTGAGAGATTGGGAGCTGGTGTATCGTTTGTTCCTACAATTAACGATCATTATAATAGACTTCGTATATATTATAATATCAATTCAGATAGCAGTAAATAATGCGTTCGCCGATTGGCGTCAGACCCACGAGGTCCGCTTAGGACAAAGGGCAATTGGGCGGAATGGGGAGCGTTTTGATACGTGAATAAAATGTAATTTCAGAATTATAACGCGAAGCCGTGTTGTTGATGAACCGCAAAATATTTGGAGTAGTAAGGCCTGCCATTAAGCCCAGCATGCATCTTATTGAGAACTTATGATGATGACACAAAGATGTAACTTTATTTGGCATTTGAGTCTGCATCATTCAAGCAATACTCACTGGACAAATAAATCTGCTGTTTATGACCATAGATCATCGAAACATATATGATTGCAAAATCCGGGATTTATGGCAATGATATATGTTGAATCACAGTATATCGTGTCTCGAACGTGGAATATTGATTTCCATAAAATTCGATGACATTTCTCAACACTTAATGTCGCACTATACACAAATTCAAGGTTGACAACGCTAGTTTTGCACAAGGGAGATCATGTAGCTGGATTTGCTTAGAAAAAATGTTGACCAGTTGGTTAGGAACGACACACGTACTGACCAGAAACTGACCGGCGTGAATATAAACCCACAATGTTTATCGGTTCTGTATCCCGATTGCATAAGAAACCATACTTCATGGAAACTGTGTGTAGCTACTTGTGTATTGCACGTACCTTGACTCATTACAGTGGTCCGATCAATGATGAAGCAGGTTATTGAAACCAATACCAGATTTAGTAATCTGACAGGGCCCATGTTGCCTGATAGGCCGCCCCGCTGATGCTTTGCGAGTTTTCGAAACGGTATTGGTGGGTTTAGATTTGTCCGCTTCCCGAGAATCGTCTTCTTCAACTGCGCCCGATTACAAATGAGAAGAAATATTTAACTTCCCTGTTCGCAACCAGGAATTATTCAGTATGAATAGGGCCTTTATCTGTTGCTTGAGGCGATCGGGCTTTTGAAATAATTGAATTCACAACATTTGAGATCTCTTTCAAATTTATGGTGTCATGATGCTATACAAGAGTCGTCAGTGCTTGAGAAAATTTACACCAGAGGACGCTCTACATTCCGTATAATCACGGGAGATCAGACGATCTTAATATCCTGTAGATTGTTAACCGCGCAATATTTGCTACCTACGTATTTGTCAAAGTAGTTACGAGTATTGATAGATGCAAAATTGGTCAGCAGGAAATGACGAGAGGCCACTCCAACTGAAGAGTTCAAGATCGTTCCAACCTTTTTCCTGTGAAAGTGATCAACAGTTTTGAATCACGACAGTAATGTAATATGATTCGTCCGTTTTTCAGTATCTATACTTAAGCCTTTTCATCGGAAAAGATTTTCGCATGCAGCTGTACAGCTGAGAGAGCACACACTTTCAAATTTGTGGAAAACAGACTATTCAGTCATAACTTCTTTGAGAGGAATTTTAGAAGTTGGAAACTAGCAAACCAAACGAACTATTATGGATAACAACTTCTTTGCTTATTAGCTGACTTTCCACTGTAGTTACTGGCAGCGATTTCAAGCCAAAATGATTTTGGTTTTAAAACGCTCTTAGTAACTACAGCGGAACGTCACCAGCTAATAACCAGATAAGTTGTTCGCTGGTAGGAAATATAACGGAACGTCATCATCTAATAAGCAAAGAAGTTGTTATCCATAACAATTGGTTTGGTTTATTCAGTAATACGCAAAGCTGTTTCCAGTATAACCACATTCACGGGTTCGAATAGAATTATGGCTCAGAATGGACAGAGAATATAATCCAGAAGGGGGAAAAATCATGCGAAAGTGAAAATACATAACTTCACAACACATATGGGGAAATTTTGGTATAAACCTAGGACAGGTAGGATACTACTTGACAAACACGGCAAGGGGTTATAACATATCATCAGAATCAAGCGGCAATAGACTAACTAAACACGTCCTTCACAGCATCAAGAGCGTAATCATGCGTCTGAAAAGAAGGGTGTTTTAATGTACCTCCAGATTCTGCCAATACGGAGACGAAATAATGTTTTGAATTATAAAACAAAATTTCTCTCTTACAGTTTCTCTATGTTACAGTTATAATCGGATGTGGTTAGACGGACTGTGATTCGCAAGTTAACTTGTCTTAATGCAACAAATACATATGACTGAGCACCTTATGACTTATACAGGTTATATAACGTGTAACTGAACTAGCCAATTAACTGTGAAACAGCGATGAGGCTTGAAACAATAAATACGACGACGTTTTTTCTAAAATGTTCATTTTTACATGGAAACAGGCCAGTATTTTATTTATGGACGAAGGCTGTCCATCAAGTGTCCTAATTTCCTATTGTGTTGAGCAACGTCAATAACGTGACGAGTCAAGGGGGATATATATTTTTATTCTGTAGACTAATGCTACGTGAAATGATGCTGATGTATATATACGTTCGCCCTAAGGTATAGTAATAAACTTTTCTGTGCTATCTCCGGAACAACAAATAATTGAGAGCTAACACTCCGTGATTTTATAGTTTATCATATGGGGGTCAATTTAAGTCTATTTGCATAACCCGCCGAGCAGAAGATCATGTGTAAATTCAAGATGGTGGCCACATGGGGTACCAGGAAAGTGATGTTTTCGTCATTTTTCTTAAAAAATTCTGCTTTTTCCCTTGTGAGGTTTCCCGTATATGGAGTGAACTGATAGGTGGCGCTCACGTTTTATTAATATTGAGTCAACATTCGAAGATTCCTCACTTGGTATACCATCCGAGTCAGCTGCGTATAAATCCTACAGTACAGAAGACAATAATCCAGTCAGATTATCAAATACAACGAGGTAATCTGACCAGAGTGGATTACAAGATGGATTACTACATACAACAAAGGATATGACTGTGCACATCCCAGGGTTCCCAATAGACCCACCCTAGAAAAATATCTGGAACCCCGAGATAAATTTCTGGACCTCAGCGAAAGGACCTGGCGCGGTTTGATGGGGATTTGGCCCCCATGAGGTGCGGTTTGGAGTGCCAAAATGAAATATCGCGTTGGAAAGAAATTTTTCGTTAGCTTAAAGAATATTATCTTGTCGTATGCTCAGAGTAATTGTCAGGCACTGGGTCTTCGCGTTTTTAAATAACAACCCATTGAAGAGGTGTACTCGTGCAAAATCGTCTGTTTTGGGGTAAAATAACTACCTTATTTTCTCTATAAACATATGAAGCCAGTCGAGAACCAAAACAAACTTTACAAAAAAATATTTGTTGAGTCAATACCTAGTAGCTGTCCAAAGATGAGTTTGGTTCTCGACTGGCTTCATATGTAAAATTAAAACTTTATTAGATGTATTCTTTCACGCCCACTGCTGAACAATAAAAGGGATAATCTAGGATAGTACGCCTGTCGCATTGCGCGGTGGTGTAATGGATAAGGGCGCGCTATTTTTGAACTTCTTGCATGTCTCGAGCGGGTTCGAATCCCAGAAAGGGCTGGGGATTTTTTTTCACAATTTATTGTCACCGCCTTCCTCCACGTCGACGTAGATTCAGAACAGGAGAAATAACACAGTTATTACTTTCATGAATATTGTAACCACTACTATAAAATTGATGTGGATTTTGAAGATATTATTTTTCCCTGTATTTACGAATGTGTGTACTTTTATAAAAGTAGCGCAGCATGAAAAGAACCATTTCACCTGCACATAGAGCAAGGAGTATTGGACTCAAGTGAGAGTTTATTAATCTAACTTCTATCTGAATTGTTCACAATAAGCTCTGTATGACACTTGAAACGTGTACGACTCTGTATCAGGCTTTATACAGGTGAAGTCGACAATGGTTTGGTCGGTATGTGCATGCTGTGACAAGCGAAGAAAAAAATATCTGTTGAACAGTCAAATTGGCGTAATGTACCGTATTCGCATAATGGTCTGATCTGCAACTCCTACCGACAGAGGTTCTACAAATGGAAGAGAACTGGATGCCCTCTTGATAATACGACACACCAAGCGCTATTAGCTGAAGGTAGGTCAGGCGGTGCCAGGCAAGAGGTCCCCAAAGTAATAACACTGCCAATAGTATCTTGCGCGAAAAGTCACCGACGATGTACTCTTTGCAAGTGCAGTAGGGGTGGATTTATGGTGATGCCAGCCTCAGCTTGATTGAATGTTTTTTTTTTGCGGCAAGGTGTGTTGGTTCCTGCCGGTTGTAGATGCTGCTCCAAACATCTCGATGGGAAACATCTCAAGATGGGCGAATCGGTCGATGTGATGACACTGCGTCGACAGTTCACAGATATGGATGCGGACGAAATCTCGACACTGCTGGGCATGATGAGAAATCAAGTTGGTAGAAGTAGAAAGCGGAAGATCGACTTGATAAATAAATATCGGTGTTGCCTGTTATAATTGTATATATCGCAAAATAATAATTATTGAAAAAAACAAACAATGTATTATGTGTTTTCATTTATATTTGTGATGTGATTATTCATAGCTGGTGCAAATATCAACGCTCACCATGTAACGATCTGCCATCGACGAGTCAATTCTTTTTAAGATTAATGAAGTTTCACTTTTTCTCGTCCGATCAATGTGAAACGCTGACTGAAAATAGTGTGGCCTTACTAATACGGCAGCGCTTGTAAGATATTGTTCAGTCCACCCAATCTCACTGAAGTCACGTGATTTGTAGTGGGTGGACTGGTAAAATTTGAAAAGGGGGCCAAAAGGCCGCAATAGCGTGCCATATCCTTTAATTGGTGAATGGAAAACTTTACAAAGGTGTACATTTACTAGTGGATAGGCTAAAATGTGTTCCTGAGCTTGAATAGTGTGACGCACACTATTATCACCAAACAAGAGAAACTTGCTGATTACATATATCCCGAAAATCTACCACAGAAAAACATCTGGAACCCCGAGATAAGTGTCTGGACCTCGACAAAATGAAAAACTTTGCCAAAGTGTATATTTACTAGTCGATAGACTAAAATATATTCCCGAGCATTGATATCCATATAGACGTCATTGTTCAGTCAATTCACATGTATTCACACGTTACAATATATAAACTGTTCATCGGTAAACTTAAGTTGTTTATCGAATGAATTGAGCTTATTTAGAATCCTATCAAAATCAGAAAGTTTCGCCAGTACTAGTGAATCGTCTACATATCTGGCATAACATTTGATAACAATTTGTTCTATTATTTTGTCAATTATCTGTTCTCCTATTGCAGATAAAATAACATCAGCGAGTAGTGATCTCAGATGGGAACCCATAGAAACACCGTCTAACTGTTGGTATAACTCATTATTGAAAGAGATCGGGGGTTGGTACATGCGTCCAGGGTTGTACGTTACTAGATTTTTAGTGATAGGCGCCTTTACTAGAGTTTTAGTGATAGGCGCCTTTACGGCGATTCCAAAAGGATCAAGTTATTACGGAATTTATAACAGCGATTTGTGATCGTGAAGCCTGATAACGACAATGGTATTGTTATTGCGAGTAAAGGCTAATATGTAACGGTCATGTTAAACATTTTCGGTGATAAGAAGAAATTCCTCAAAATAGAAAATGACCCAACCCTAACTCAATTGAACACTTACAAAAGTATGAGAACTGTGCATGATAGGAATGAAATCAACGACGATGAATACAAGGCCATCCGACGGCGATTCACCAAACCAGTACTTGCTCATGGACTACCTAAAATTCACAAAGCATTTGACTCTGTCCCTAAATTTCAACCAATCATCTACCCAACAGGAACTGCCTACTCTACTATCGGGAAATTTCTCTCCAGATTACTCAACCCAGAAACACTAACTGAATACAAACCAAGAGATTCATTCGACGCTATGAATCGTATCAGAGGTATCCCCAAGCACATTCGATGTAGAGTCACATACCATTCAAAAACCTCGTTCTCTTCTAATGATGAGCTATACCAACAGTTAGACGTTGTTTCTATGAGTTTTCATGTCTGCAATAGAAGAACACATAACTGACGAACTAATAGAACAATATGTTATCAAAATTTTATGCAAGATATGTAGACAATACACTTGTACATATGACACCTTCTGATTATGATACGAGTCTAAATAAGCTCAATTCACATGATAAGCAACTTAAGTTTACCCATGAAGTGTTTGTAAATTGTAACGATGTACACTTTCTTGACATAAAAATTCGATCAAATGGGACCTCGGTATATAGGAAGTTTACCCACACCGGACAATATACCCATTATAACAAATTTGAGCCATGGCGTACTAAAATGGCTTGGGTATGTTCCTTAGTACATAGAGCCCACAAGAACTGTTATAGTGCTCCGCTACTTCAAATCGAACTGATTGGAACACCCTCGTTTTCAAAGAATACTTTGCAAACAGGCGAGAAAAAAAAATTGAATTGTGGTCTCAAAGAACTCGCACTTTTCCGGTGAATATCATCTCTGTTCTTTTCATTTGCTAGAGTTCATGTGAGCACCTTTCCGGTTAATTTCACTTTTAATTGATCATTGGTTGAAGCATTACTCACTGTACAGTATATCTGACTAGTTCATTGTCTTTGAATTGTTTCTGTAAAAATTATCATTCCTGACGATGACATTAATAAATATATGTCGAAATATTGATCTAAAAATGCTTTTCTCTAATATTTTCAGAGACACTTTCCTCTTTTAAAACTACACAAAGTAGCAAGGAACACAAGAGGTGTCTAGGAATACTCAGAGAGTCCAGCGCAAAACTAACGCCATATACCGGATGTTGCCAAAATTAGAGGTTGCAGTATAAACGAGAAAGTTTTCCAATACTTGGACGACAGGAGAATTTGTTTATGGCCAAATGTCGAAAGCATTTAAAAGAAATTACGATTCGTTTATCGATGAGAATTGAAAAAGAGAATATGAATAGTGAGTATGCATGATGACATGAAGATGTATACGGTTCCAAGTTGAGTATGTGAGAGAACCAAAAGCTATCAACAACGCCGTCTATCAATTAGTGAATTTCCAAGAAACACATCGGAGTGGAAGTAACCCCAAAACGCCCACCGGCTCTGTAAAATACGGATCAGCAGACAATGAAATAAATGAATAATCACACACTAAATCAACATCTTTTGGGAACGCTAGGAAACCAATTATAGTTCGAAATGGGAATAAAAAGATGCTTTAAAATACTGACAATAAAGAGGAAATATGTAGCCAAATACAAGGGTTACGAGATGAACTAAAAGGAGAAATGAAATTTCTAATTGAACGGATGGAACAATCAGAGCAGCAGCCACGCCAAAATCATAGGCAAAGGATTTTTTCCGACAGGCAGCTTCTGACACAAACAAGGGGAATACTTCAAAATCACACAGAACAAATTTCACGGGATGTTGCATCTATCAAGGCCAGTATTATGCAAAAAATTGTACGAACAATTCAAGACAATATCTGAACCCCAGAGCACAGCAATTGACCCCGAGGACAGGTTACTCTAGTTATGGTAGAACTATTGGTCCAAATCAAGTAGATAACCGATCCAGGGGATCGGCTCAGTAGGCCGAAGGACGGTCATTTATTCACATGGCCAGTCCGGAGTCTCTACAGGGTACGCTCAGGCGATAAATTCCTAAATATGATGGCGTAAACATTCAAGGATTCCCTTGGAACATTAAAGCTAAAACGGGAACTGGTAGAGGATTAGATCCTATATGGGGACAGACGTTCTATAGAAGAGACTGGATGGACCAGCTGACATACTGTTTAAATAGTTTTAAATAAGACAATTATACTCCTTAAACAGATCCAGTTGCCAAAATGTAAAAGGGTAACTGCTACAAATGATATAAACATCCCGGGATTGTGCGAAGTTATATTGGATGATGTAGTCAACAAGACTAGCATGGAAGACGCCGGAGCAGAGCTCTTAGTAGAAAGTTCACCCAAGTTTACAGAGAAACATTCACTTACAATCGCACCGTGCTCTGTTGATACCGGAAGTAACCGAAATATCAAGGTCAGGCTATTCAACCCATTCCCCACATCGAGGGTAATCTGCTGAATTTGTGCTGACTTCACAACACTACTAGATAAGGAAAACGAATCAGAAGAAAGGAACAGGCATGCATTCCGTCGAATCCAACTGACCAATGAACACACTAATATTACCCGTGAAGTATCAGACGTACCCCAGACAAATTGCAGTGTGGAAATGGGAGTTTCGAACACCTCACAGGCTTATATAAAGAGACGATACACAGATTGGAATCTTCCAAACATGATGTCGTACTGGAACTTCTCTCAGGATATGGAGATGTATTTTCCAAATCTGAATTTGAAATAGGATGTACAGACTTAGTGGAACACTTCATCGATACGGGGGATGCCGAGCCCATAAAACAGCTACCCAAAATATTATCCATGGCTTTTGTTGGCAAGGATAAAAAGGCACTGGAAACCCTACAGAAACAAGAGTCGATACGCCCAACAACTTGACCTTGGGCTACATCCATTATCTTGGAGAGGAAGAAATGTGGCACTTTACGCCCTGCATGGGTTTCAGGCGCCTCGTCCACCTAAGAGAGATGCATTTCCGCTACCAAGAATACAGGATTGTCCTGACGCAGTTGAAGGAGCAACTGTTGATCTAATCTCTGCCTATAATCAGGTGCCTATCAAGACAGAATACATCACAAAACAGCATTTGTTACTAAATATGGATTATTTGAGTGCACAAAAATGCATTCCGGTGTTTGTAATTCACCCTCAACATTTCAAAGGTGCATAGAACTAGCTCAATCCGGATTGCAATGGATAACCTTGAACCTGGGCGACGTCGTCATATGTGGGCACACATTTGAATAGCACATGCATAGACTTAAGAAAGTACTAACAAAGCTCAAGCAAGCCACACTAAAACTGAAGCCGAGCAAATGTTACCTGACGAAAAGATAAGTTGAATTCCTTGGACACCTTATCTCTGGAGACCGAATCCGCCCAAATAAGACTAACATCGAAAGATTGTGGCCTGGTCCACACCAAGAAATGTCATAGAAGTTACGGGTATACTTAGTCTAGGAAGCTACTATCATCGCTGGGTTAAAATATTCTCAAAGTGAGTATATCCACTCACTGAATTAACAAAGAAATATATTCCTTTCAAATGTACAGCAAATTGCGAAGATAGCCTGAAGTCGGTACTTAAAGGAGCAGATATCATGGGTTACCGCAACGACGGATGTTATTCCATCTTGGATACTAATGCCTGTGACATAGGTATTGGGGCAGTTCTTTCATAAGTTCAAGATGACAGAGAGCGTGTCATTTCATATGTAATCTCTTAACAAAGCTGAACGGAACTGACAAAGAGCTCCTGACAGTCAAGTGCTTCGCAGAGTACTACCGTCATTATCTTTTGGTAAAGAAGTTCCTTATCAGAATAGATCATCAAGCATTGAAATGGTTCTCTAGTATTAAACCTATCAGAACTGTCGGGACATTATGTCCCCTACCAAACTGTCTCCTCTTTCTCCCCCTAGCTGACCCTCCGCGACTTTTTAGTTTGTCATATTGTGCTTATTCTGTCCCTATTTGCATGACACCCAAGTAGAGGATCATGAGCAAATTCAAGATGGCGACCATGTGGGCTACCAGAAAGTCATTTTTCTTCAAAATTCTCGACTTTCTTCGAAGAAAATTGGTCAAAATCTATTTTATTTCTCATCAGGCATTTCACATTCACTAATTTATCATGCAATTTTTGCAAAGAAAACACACACATAAAAGATTCGAGAAATCGATAAGCTCAAGGGGAAGAAAATATTTAGGAGGGGGAGGATAGGGTTCAAAAACCAAAGAGTCGGATAGCAGTGCTATCGTATGCTGGTATATTTGGAAATTGATTTTACTGTTGCCGAGATTGATTACCATGGATAGCGAAAACAGGATTGACGAGGTAGGTCGATCAACTCAAAACGAGGTCGAGGAGGGTCAACGACCCTGTGGACCAGACGTATGTGCATCGAGTTCATCCTCGACATATTACAGGAATTCATGGGACAGCCTCAATGTAATAGATGGAATATTTTTCCGGAAATTTCTGTCACTGGCAATTCCTGGTTCCCAGAAGTATGAGAGACCTTGTCCTCAGTCAGATGTACGGGTCCATCTTTGCATGTCACTTAAGTCATAAACAGACTAGTGAGGAGGCTCTACAGACATTGTAGTGGTGGAAGCTGGATGTAGATAACTGTTTTCGTCGTTGCGACACTTGCGAAGCCAACAAGCCCTAACCAAGTCACCCAGAGCACCTGCTGGAGATATGAGAGTGAGAGCCCCTCTGGACAGGCTAATGACTGATATTTTATGACCTTTTCCAGAAACAGAACGTGGGAATAAGTACATTATAATTATAACAGGCCCTTTTACTAAGTGGGTGGAGCTATTTCCAATCCCGGGCCAAACATCAGAGACGTGTGCACAAATCATTCCGAATGAAGTCATTAGCAGGTATGGCTGTACTTTAGATTTGCAAAGTGATCGGGATTCGAATTATACAAGTGATGTGTTCACAGAACTTTGTAAACTACTAGAGATTCGGAAAACTCGAACGGTGCCTAAGCATTCTTAATGTAACGAAAAAGTGGAACGTTTCAATCGCACACTAGTACGAATGATCCGGTCTTACATCAAGGATGATCAAGACAGCAGGGACCTTTACTTGAGATGTTTTGCTGCAGCATACAGAGCTACCATCATGATGGCACAGGCGAGTCTCCAAATTTATTGACGCATGGTCGAGAAGTACGACTCCCAGCTGAGATAATATTTGGTACTGTTGGTCCAGATGACCAGGAAAACTTGACCACAAAGGGAATACCTAGACGAACTTCGTAACAAGTTAAAACATGCCCACCATATCAACCGCCAGCGTCTTAAAATCACCACCAAGCGACAAAATAAAATTCACGATGGGAAAGCATTGACACACACCTGCAAATCGGATGACTATATCTGGTATTATCACGAGAAAGAAGAGAAAGGCATCAGCTCAAACTAACAAAGGCATCAGCTCAAACTAACATTCCCTTATAGAGTATCCCATGTAATAATCCACAAACTAAATGATCTAGACTACATAATCCAATTGGAGGAGACGGGGAAAAACAAGAGTAATACATCACAAAAAAACTCAAACCTTACCAAGGAACTACTGTTCTGACATGAGCAGATAAAGGCAGAACAAACAAAAGAGTGAGCTAAATTCTACAAGAAGGGAACTTACAGTGGACATGGGGAAACATGGCACTGGATCTGGTGGTTGGTTGTTATGTATATACTGACTTTGAATGGCATCAACTCGTGCTACTCTTTGCAGAACCAGAACATCTGAAAAGGCAAGGAGAGCTTATGCAAGCAAGGGAGGCGATACACGACTGCTTATGTTGTACCTACACCGGAGATAAGCAGCAGATGACACGACATGTCGTTTCGAGCCATCCACCTAGACAAGGGGCGCCCTATGCATGTGGAATTGCAACAGGATAGCCATGTGACAGCCAATCCAGCCCTAAAGTAGTCAACTGGGATAGTGTTGGTGGACAAAAATACCGTATGCGATGAACTCATTCCAAAGACCACCATCGAGTAACCAAGTTCGGAATACCAAAAGCCACCAAGACACCATCAACCACTAAACCAGATACATCAAAACAGTCTTCCTCGCCACCAGCTTCCACATCTAACAGCCGACAGAAAGCTGCAGGAATATCCCACAAAACCCGTAAAGCCAAGCAGATCTCAACACCAAACCACAAAAAACCACAACACTAGCGGAGGAACCTTCTGCATCCCAGTCCGACACTCCGATTTCATCAACTGTAGACAGTAAGGAACAGGGCACCAACTCCAATGAAACCAGCAATGATGAGTCTCGATGAGATGAGTAGGCCCAGGTTTAACAAACAGGAGATCACGAGCGTCATGAAAGAATATCCATGAATCTATGCGCAAGTCAGTAAGATCATCCCTCAGCCGCGTCGGGCTGTTACTTCTATGGCTTTGGAAGATGTGGACACTGTAATAATCGACAACAACCCACCTGGAATGGAGAGGGCCTCCATCCAGAACCGCCCGGAACCCAGAATCTCAACATCGACGGTCATGGACATTCAATTAGATTCCAATGAAGGTGAAGTCCAGCAATTGCTGGGTGAATCCATCACCCCAATGCAGACACCGACCAAAAGTAAATCTATTTCTAGTCGGAAGAACCGCCCGAATCAGACTCCAGCTATACACCTTATGAAATGTGCGGTCTTCAAGACGACTGGGCCTGTGCGCGTGATCTTTAAGATGTTGTAACGCGAAGTCGTCTCAGACACAGGGGATGGTCTTCATAAAACCTGTACAATAATAGATTCCACGGTCCGGCTTCTAAGATTTCTCGAAGATTTGATAGCCTCATTAAATGAGACAAGATACAACAAAACGAAGTTCATGTCCGTTGAATATTAAGCCGATTTATTGTAAATTCATTCCACCTAACTTAGGAATGATCGGCAACATTTGGCAGGCAGACTAGCACAACTTCATTAACATCAGACCATTCTGTAAACGGTCATTTTCGGAACTGGAGATAACAATATCTATCATTGGAGACATGATAGCCTCGAGTGAGACCTGATGGTACTGGCCTCTAGTGAGACCTGGTGTTACTGGCCTTCAGTGAGACCTGGTGTTACTGGCCTTCAGTGAGACCTGGTGTTACTGGCCCTCGGTGAGACCTGGTGTTACTGGCCTTCGGTGAGACCTGGTGTTACTGGCCTATCTGTATGTGCCGTTCATTCCATTATATACAATGCTATACGTTATAATGTCAAGTTAATCCAACATAAATGTCCTTACAAATTCGGTGCAATTATGACAAACAGATCACGAATCTGTCGCATTACATAAATTCAATCGTCAAAACCAAGGTTAATTCATTACCCTTACACAAGCAGTTTCTGTGTTATCATGTAAATTTGAAATTACATAACTGATTCTCCCAAATAGTTGTGTTTGCAATAACCGACCTAAAGGGTCATGGAATAGTATTTCGGAAATAGTTTTGTCAAAACACATCACAATATCAAGGTTGCATGCACGCAGATTTATATAAAATTGGTAAATGAAAAGTCGAAATTTATGCATTTATATGGTGGTCAAGAATCGACATCTTACAACCTGTCTGTGCAAGACCCTGCCTATCAGTGGAAGCCGTTAAAGAGATGCCCCAAAATACCATAGACGGTACAGTAGGGGCTGTAGCATCAGCAATAACGGTCGATGCCCGAGCACAACCCGTCCAACCGGAGCAGGACCTACGGCCCGTGATGAACCAGCTGATGACTACCAATGTCAACTTAGCCCAGGCTGCTGAAATACTGGAAACTACTCACCACCCACAAGTCAAGTGGACACAAAGCGTCAGTAAACTTACCGAAACCCTCATTCAGTCCGTGAATTCCAAGCATTCAGAGCTGCCATGCATGATCGATGAGCTGGGGCGAACCCTTTCTTGCTTCAAAACAAGATTGTCCAGAATATATCGAGCCGCATCGCTTCTCACCGACGCCCCAGCGAAGATCAGCCAGGGCCTAACTGAGCAAACCGGCGTCCTGCGGACTTTCTATAATTGAAACATTGATGCTCATTCGAACCTTACTGCCGCAATGAACCGCCAGGCCGAAGGGTTTCATTTCCTGCGCGAGATGACCACTGGTGTCATCAAAGACAAAAAACTTAGTGGTCAAGTGAGAAAGGTTCTTTACCTAGATGAGCCATCCATCAAAAAGCCGGAGGCAGTAGTAGGCTTGACGACGTCGAGCTCAGCAACACAGGCAGCAGATGAGCGTTTCATCACTCTGATGCCAGATGATGATCCTGAGCCAGCACCTCAACCACCACGGAGCGACGAGCGATCCAAATGGGCCGCTGAACCAGTCCGTCTCAGGAGTGAGGTATCAAACACGATATGAGCCAACCCGTCCGCGGGCCTATAATAAAATACCCATTCGGGATACCTGCCTAAAACCAGCCCCGTTACCCCTTGGGTACGCCAGTCCATGCACGGCAAACATTCGAAATGTTCGAGCCAGACTAGAAAAAGGGCACAGAAACGCGACGATCTCAGGCGACCAGATAAGAAAAATGTTGAACCGTAAATTTATTTGTACATATTACAATTGGTTTCCGCGATACTTCTTAAACCATACAAATGGACATATTTTAAACCCTTCAAATGGACATATTTGAAGAGCAAATGTCGAAATAGCTACAATGAGCTGACTTTCCTCCTAGTTTATAAACTGGCTGTTGCAGGGGACAGATAACTTCTACGAGGGGGGGGGGGGGGAGCAATGTGACGAGTCAAATTGGGGGATATACATTTTTTATTGTGTAGACTAATGCTTCGTGAAATGATACTGATATATATATATACGTTCGCCCTAAAGTATAGTGATATATTTCCCCTGGTAGCATTCATTAAATATCTGTTCTAGTTGGTTGTCAAGTCGTTCTTCTTATTCTTGTAATTTGACGGAGTTTGATTGACACCAAATGTACTCGTTCTAAAGATGAATTCGGCTCTATCCACGTTGCCATCTACTGTAATGCTTAATTGATCATTCTAGTTGCTCGCCCAGCTGTAGTCGAAACATGGTTTTCAATAATGTTTGTTAAATTAACATTTATTGCATAATGTCAGAGTTTCTTATAAGAATAAAACTTAACACTGCATTTATCAATTTACTCAACATTAGGGTGTTATGAAAATGTGGAATTCCGGTTAGAAACCGGCGATGTCAGAACTAATTATTAATGGCGATTTGTATGAAATATTAATCAGCCGATCAGCTGGGTATTTCTGCAATGACGACGTCTTAAGAACTAGAGGTTCCGCTTTGACCCTTGAGTTGCCGCTCCGGCATGAAACCTATGCTGGTTGTTTTTTGAGCAAAAACATACGTCTCCCCCAACCTCCCATCTTGCCTTGAATGGGCACATAATTTAATGGAAAGTGCTATAAAATGAATCTAGCAATAAGTATCTTAAACAAAGCTGCGTATCTAAAAATATTAATTACAAAGAAGCGATTTTCATTGTACATACATGTACAAGTAGATGAACGGAGAGACGGACACCGGACACGGATGAATGCATGCACACATACACTAAAACCTGATCAAATGCTGGGGCTATCCCAATGAAGCTTCCATCCAAGTTTGGTGAAATTCCATCCAATAGTTCTCAAGATATCTTGCAGACAAAGCCTGTATATACATGTACAAGCAGATGGACGGGATGAACGCATGCACACACACCAAAACCTAGTCAAATGAGGGAGCTATCCCAATGAAGCTTCCATCCAAGTTTGGTGAAATTCTGTCTAGTAGTTCTCCAGATATCTTGCAGACAAGCCCTGTATATACATGTACAAGTAGATGGACGGACGGACGGACACCGGACACGGATGAATGCACGCACACACACCAAAACATAATCAAATGAGGGGGCTATCCCACTGTAGCTTCCATCCACGTGGGGTGAGATTCCGTCCAGTAGTTCTCAAGATATCTTGCAGACAAGCCCTGTATATACATGTACAAGTAGATGGACGGACGGACGGACACCGGACCTGGATGAATGCACGCACACACACCAAAACCTAATCAAATGAGGGGGCTATCCCACTGAAGCTTCCATCCAAGTGGGGTGAAATTCCGTCCAGTAGTTCTCAAGATATCTTGCAGACAAGGCCTGTATATACATGTACAAGTAGATGGACGGATGGACGGACACCGGACACGGATGAATGCACCCACATACACCAAAACCTAATCAAATGAGGGAGCTATCCCAATGAAGCTTCCATCCAAGTTTGGTGAAATTCCGTCCAGTAGTTCTCCAGATATCTTGCAGACAAGCCCTGTATATACATGTACAAGTAGATGGACAGACGGACGGACACCGGACACGGATGAACGCATGCACACACACCAAAACCTAGTCAAATGAGGGGGCTATCCCAATGAAGCTTTCATCCAAGTTTGGTGAAATTCCGTCCAGTAGTTCTCCAGATATCTTGCAGAGAAGCCCTGTATATACATGTACAAGTAGACGGACGGACACCGGACATGGATGAATGCACGCACACATACCAAAACCTAATCAAATGAGGGGGTTATCCCACTGTAGCTTCCATCCAAGTGGGGTGAGATTCCGTCCAGTAGTTCTCAAGATATCTTGCAGACAAGGCCTGTATATACATGTACAAGTAGATGGACAGATGGACGGACACCGGACACGGATGAATGCACCCACATACACCAAAACCTAATCAAATGAGGGGGCTATCCCAATGAAGCTTCCATCCAAGTTTGGTGAAATTCCGTCCAGTAATTCTCCAGATATCTTGCAGACAAGCCCTGTATATACATGTACAAGTAGATGGACGGACGGACGGACACCGGACATGGATGAATGCACGCACACACACCAAAACCTAATCAAATGAGGAGGCTATCCCACTGAAGCTTCCATCCAAGTGGGGTGAAATTCCGTCCAGTAGTTCTCAAGATATCTTGCAGACAAGGCCTGTATATACATGTACAAGTAGATGGACGGACGGACGGACACTGGACACGGATGAATGCACGTACATACACCAAAACCTAATCAAATGAGGGGGCTATCCCAATGAAGCTTCCATCCAAGTTTGGTGAAATTCCATCCAGTAGTTCTCAAGATATCTTGCAGACAAGGCAAGGGGACGGACAGACATCCATCCAGACATCCATCCATCCATCCATCCAGACAGACAGACAGCACAAACACTAGATGTCTCCCCCCAACATAGTTGGGGGAGACATAAT
The DNA here is from genome assembly GCA_036873755.1 of Hanleya hanleyi. Classification (NCBI taxonomy): domain Eukaryota; kingdom Metazoa; phylum Mollusca; class Polyplacophora; order Lepidopleurida; family Hanleyidae; genus Hanleya; species Hanleya hanleyi. Next base: position 24,446 of record JAVTVY010008425.1, read on the forward strand.
TATCGGTTGACCGTAAACTACCAACAACAACAACATCAACCACAGAACAAATCACTCAATAATTTAATATACAAATAACACATGCAGTTAATATTTTACAATGGATTTATTCTCTACTTATCGCTAGTTGACATTGACTGACTTCACTTGAGTCAAAGATTGCAGTTGCTTGATCAGTAGATAAACAGTTGTGACACGAGAATGTTGAATGCACATGGTTTAACTGATGCAGTACCCTTATAAAAATGTACCATGGTGTACCATGGATTATGTCCCAAAGTACCGTGGTACACCATGGTACAGCGTGGTACAGGCATGGTACAACCTGGTACAGGTATGGTACAGCATGGTACAGGCATGGTACACCAGGGTAAATCCATTGTATTAACATGGTACATGCATGGTAAATCCATGGTACAATGTCCCAAAGTACCATGGTACTTTCAGCATGGTACACCATGGTACATTTTTATAAGGGTAGTGGCATTACAGGTACCATCACTGCATATATCACATACTATTGATGTTATAAATGCATCTGTGATTCTGATACATTCTGATACATTCGATGGGATTCGATTTATTGTATGTAGTGTGATGGCAATGATAACAATGAGATAGCAGTTATTAATTATTAACCTTAATTTGAAGTCCACAGGAGAATATCCCGGGGAAATATCCTTGAACTGATCAAATTTCCCTATAAAAATTACAGGAAAAGTGTTTGAGATTGACTGTCAACTTAAATAGCAAGCGTCAGGTCCGACATTCAATATTCAATCTTAGTCCATAAAAGAATTTCCGAGTCAGTAATCGAAAGACATTTCAAATGACAGCTAGCACCAATTTCAAATGTGTAAGATAAAAAAATAATAAAACCTAAGAGAGTAGCGTTCAACAGTTTTCAATGATGCCAGTAAGACTTGATGATGTTCTTTACATAAAATTCTCATGGCTGACCAATAAACTCAAATGTCGTTTTCAGAGTATGCGTCTCAGTCACACCTTGATTGCGCTTGTTTATTTCAACACCATGGAGATGTAAAACATATAATATTCAAAAGGCCCCTAGCCCCGGGTTAAGCGGTATTAGACACAAGTTACGATTACAACACATATAAGGGAAGTGGGAAGAGGTGCCGACATACTGACAGAGCCATATGACTTCACAATATAGTCTTCCGGTTAACCTATTTTAAAGCACATACCAAGAATCTAATGATTCGTGATATGTGTTGTATATCAGGTACGCTTTTATTGTACCTGTTCATGCGGCAACTTGGATGATATGAACACACGGCTCCTAGCACCGGTGTGGAAGCAACCGTGGTCCGCCAGATATGAGGGTCCGGGGACTATGGTATCTGGATCTGGGTGCCCGAGGAAACAGTTGTCCCCCTATCAGTAGAAACCAGGGTCCTGGTATCGTTGGTGTCCGGGTCACTGAAATCTAGACAGGAATGTCCCTTCTCATATATATAGGGCCCGGACCATGGCATCTGGCGGACTATGGGCGCTTCCACAGCTATGGAAGTCCTCAGAGTCCGGCATTCCACAGAGTCCGGTTGACCTATATATGAAGCTAAAGGAATAGTAAAGACTAGAAATTCTGAACAGAGGTTCGGCCAGCAAATCGGTGGTGCAGTGGGTAAAGGCATAGACGGTGGACAGTACAGCAGAAGGTAAGATTGTGGGTTCGATCCTAGTCGGGATCAGTTGAAAATGTTTGATTTTCTGCATTTCTCATGTACAGCTTTAGTACGTCTTGTAAAGTTATACCGTCGCATCTTTGTTAAATATATATATATTTTTTAGAAAAAAAATAATTTTATGTATTTAATTCAATATACATCTTTACGGTGGCCCATATACGACATGCTATTAATTTAGTTTTGTATATATATTTTTTTCAGTTTGGGTGGGCCGGGGGGGGGGGGAGGGGGAAGGGGTCTTTCACTCCTCCTCAGTTTCCACCAAGGTGCAAACGTTTTCAACGGGGTGAAAAGGTTTTCACCGGGGTGAAAAGGTTTTCACCGGGGTGAAAAGGTTTTCACCTGGGCGGAAACGTTATCACCCTGGTGGAATCCCGTTTTAACCCAGGTGAAATCCTGTTTTCACCCAGGTGAACATCTTCTCACCCCGGTGAAAACGTTTCCACCCAGGTGAAAACCTTTTCACCCAGGTGAATGGAAAGTTTTTATCAGTTTTTAAGGAAATTCCTTAACATGGTAAGGAATATTCCTTAGAATATTCCGCTGGTGTAACAGTCGGGGAATATTCCTTAAATTCTTAAAGATTTTTTTTCCCGTATACCTGAAGAGGTGTGTATAAAATCTGACATCCACATATACCTATCCACAATCAGACCTATGTCATCCTTAGCTCCTGCCGATAGTCTGCGATATTTGGCCAACAATATGGACAAGTACGAAGCCGGGAAAATTCAGCAAGAGAAACGTTCCTTACGTCGAGCTGCTCAAAGGAATTATCTGGTAGCAGTATGTCAACAAAATTCCGTTGTTTTGATCATTGAAAGTGAATATATCTATTATGAGTTTTATCTTCGATTGTTTGAGCGAGATACTTTTCTTTTTTGGTGAGTCCTTGTGACCCACAATTGATATATTTTGTATACTTCATATATGGTTAATATGTATACATTACCGGTAGTTCAACCTAAGGCGTTCGCAAACTAATGGTGTATTCGTGACAAACACCGGGTATATTTGCCTATTCCATCCAAGATATGTTTTTATTTTTCTATTTTTTTTTTATTATTACATTTTCTGCATTTATTGGGGATGTTCTTGATTTTCGCCTATTCTCTACAAACAGATTTTAGTTTATCACATGTTTTCTTTACATTTTTGTCATTTCTAGTAACGTCGTCATAAATGACTTTATCGTTTTTTTTCCAAGGAAAACCAAACAAAACTCTTGGAAACGTTTACACCGTTTAAACCGCAGAGTAAATCTTTAAGCCGTCGAGTTTGCTGATTGTCAGAGGATACGTGTTTGTTTTTATTTATATAATTTTCTCAGCGCTTACATTCATATCAATATTCACCAGCTTCTTTAACTTATATTCGTATATATAATCTAATTGTTTACTACAGGGATAAAACAAGCCCTCTGGGGTTTATTCCCGCCAACTGCCTTTTACAACTATAAATTGTACAATTAATTTATCTTGGTGAATAAATGAATGAATAAATGAATGAGTAAACCTTTAAACCCCGAAGTAACCTTTACACTGCGGTTGCTAGCTTTACTTCGCGGTTTAAAGGTTTCCGCCGTTATTAAGAATGCGAGAAATCTGAAGAAATTCTGTGTTAACCTTATCTGACCTGGGATGGTTAGGACCTGTCCAGGCCTGGGTCGGGTGGGGAGGGGGGAATTTGTCCCTCCCCTAACTATTTTTCTTATCCCTAGAGGTAAAGGGACTGATACTTACCACACTATATCTTTCCATCAACCTGTACAATAAAATGTAAAAAAAACAACAAGATGGTCGCTTTGATGACGTCACAGTGACGTCATTTTCAAAAAATACCTTTCTTGGTCGATTTTTTTATCAAATTTTGGGATAATTTTATTCATGGAATTTTTCAAAAAAACATGCATGATAAATTACCCGTGATTTTACCCGTGATCCTCTGCTCTCGAGGTTATGCAAATAGGCTCCAAATGACCCAAATATGATAAACTACAAAGTGTGAGTGTGAGCTCTCAATTTTTGTCGTTCCGGAGATTGCGCTGAAAGTTTGGGGGGGGGGGGTTGACGAATGCCCCTCTCTCAGGCCTGGTAGGGTTAAACAAGAAATTGTTTGCATAAAATAGTCCAAGATATATAGAAAACATGCAAATTTGACCCCGTCTTTGTAAGACCGACGGAATATGCCGTTAAAAGAATACAAGTAGTGGCCTAATTACCCCACTGAATGGCAGCTTCCACACCTTTATAGAACAATTACGTATCGCGACTTGCATTCGTGGAAACAGAAGAACGTGTTATTTCTCATGTTGATTTGTTGTAACGTATGCTCGCCAATATGTTGTATTCTTCATTGTAGTGAACAAGCTCCCACTGGACAAGCAAAGAGGCCCACAAGCACGAGGAAAAGCCCTTAGGTGTGATGCAGTCTTACCTCGCTATTTCTTAGCATAAATTTTAAGATTTTCTGTTAAAATTATCTTGCTTTTTTAATTCATTTTCGTCCTCACCTCCTGGGTAGGAGGAAGAGACAGAGAGAGGCGGGGGGGGGGGGGATGCTAGGGCGTTATTGACCTACTTACAACCGGTGACGTCAACAGGTCACTTTTGGCTGACCTTTGTGAGGTCACTCCCGGTTCCGGTCACGTGATCGGAAGTGCACAATAGTGGAAATGCGCACAATAACGGAAATCATGCGCAGGGTTAAAGGTCACTTTATGTCACATGAACGGAACCGGAAGTGACTTCACAAAGGTCAGGCGGAAATGATCTGTTGGCGCCACCTGTCGGAAGTAGGTCAATAACGCCGTAACTCCCTTTCCAAACATGTTCACGTGGAAACTGGATGGAAAATAGGAAATAGTAATCGAGGCGGACACTGGGTTCCAGGTTAGGACTTCCGTCTCCTGGAAGCCAGTGTCCCAGGACATCCAAATCCAGACCTGAATGCCCGACGGACAATCAAATCCAGATGTTAGTGTCTTGGGACACTTACGTCTAGACGCGAGTGTCCCCCGGACACTGGATGCATCGGGCCACCGTTTCCGTCACACCGGCATAAGCGGTATTAGATTAAAATCTAGAGAGCTACGATGGAAATGCTCTGACAACTCCTATATTGGTATTGGTACTCGCTGTGACAACTCGTACACTAGGGATTGGTGAGCTGTATTGTCGTCAGATGAAAATGACGGCATTTAACACAAACAATCTAGTCTGTAAGGCCCGATGTCGACCCAGCATCAACTTCCCACAAATGCCAACATATATCAAAGACCAAAAGGTCTGTACAGGGGGCGGGCCTCGGGGACGAAACGTCCACCAGCAGAATCTCGCCATATACAGGTAAAAATTACAACACATATAAGGGAAGTGTGAAGAGATGCCGACATACTGACAGAGCCACATGACTTCACAGTATAGTCTTCCGGTTAACCTATTCTAAAGCACACACCAAGAATCTAATGATTCGTGATATGTTTTGTATCTCAGGTACGCTTTTATTGTACCTGTTCATGTGGTAACTTGGATGATATGACCACACGAAACCTAGCACTAGAAATTTGCACGCTACGATCGTATTTTTCCGTCAGTGTACGATATTTAACACAGGATTTGAATTTAATGGCATACCATAACTGTATCTTCAATCAGAGCTATATGTTTTTGAAATAGATAAGGGTTATGTTTCGATGGGTATTAGATAAACGTTAACTGAATTCACCATTTATATATTGAAATATAATAATGTATTGACATCGTAGGCTTTAATAGTCAGTTGACCAGATGCGGAAAAGATGTTCTTCGTGATCACCCTTTCTTGAACAACCGTTTGCAATGTGTAGCGGGGAGCCACGCACACATTGTCTGACTGGTTGTAAGTTGGCAGTTGTGTACGTTGAATTTCAGGGACTGAAAATGACATTACTTCGGCAAAAACTCCTTAATTCCACACCAAATTGTCCAGTCTCACATTAAAATAACCAAATTAAATTATAGGTATTGGATATGGTCTCATTTTCCAAATATGCAGCCGTAATCAGAACTGACTTGATCAGTGGAAAGAGGCTCAAAGTTTGGCAAAATATTGTTTTTTACTTTTTCCATCCCAGGAAGAACATATCACACTGGTATGACATATCAGCGAAAGCGCCCTATCAGCAACCAAACTTCGTGTCATTCATTGGGCTACATTTTACTACAAGGTCTTGACCTATGGCCTGAACCAATTCCTCTGCATTTAATAATGCTTACCAATTTCCGGGTTATTAAGCCGGGGGCAATGCGAGATAAGGGGCATAGAATTTGCCCCCGTTTGCACGAAGAGCTGACCAGTTTTTTAAACTGCCGCCTTCAAGATCGTGTATATGGATTAGCCCTGCGGTGGCAGGCCGAAAATTCGTGTGGGCACAAGGTAGCTACAGTGATTTTGCAATACACCAAGGATTATGCAAATAAGCGGATAATGACGTCGATATAATCAGCTATAGAAGTATTTCTAGAAATCATTTCTTAACTACTTCCCGTTACAGAGTTATGGAGAAAAGCTGGTTGGTAGCTAAAAAACCATTTTTCATCGAAAGAGGCGAAAAATGAGGACCTCCATTGTCGTTATCTTGGATTTACCCGTGATTCCTTGCACTGAGGATTATACAAATAGGCCTTACATGACTCCAATATATTTTGCGGAAAAGTCTGTTCGTTCCGAAGCTATGTGGAAATGTTCGGGCGGAGGGATCGGGGGTTTGAGCGCTAGGTTTAAAATCAATGATATTCACTTGCTTGGCTGCCTCGATTAATGCGCAAATAACAATTTGAACCTCTGGAAAAATTCATTGTGCCTCAAAATTTCAATGAAAATGTGGACAGCAAAGGTCACGTTATTCAATAATGAAATCATTGACGAATTTCATACCGCTGTGAAGCCAGTGTCGGAATATGAAAGATTCTCCGTTAACCGTTTCATTTATACCCTATTTCTATATATCGTGGATTCCGTACTTTGAACACATCCCTTCAGAAAAGATTCGAGATTTGAGATAAAGCGATATTTTCTAAACTTCTGGCCCAATTTTCCATGGGCTGAATGTGCTTCTAATTTCATCAAGAATTAGATTCCAAACAGGTCTCTTTTGTAATCGTCTATATATTGATATTTTGACATGTTTAGATTTCCAAATGATGGAAAATAATTTGTCCTATCCGCGACTCATTCCATAGACAACTCATGGGCTATGTCCATATGGTTTACATATACCTACCGGTAGAGGTTTGTACGGTGTTATTTACTTCTGCCCGCTATAAATTAAAAAAAGTATCGCGGATAATTAATAATTATAATAATTAATTCCAATTCCGTAAAATCGAATTCGAAATTGTAAAAAATGATAACAAATTTGAGGCATTTGTGATCAGTTATGATAAGTATGTTTTCTTTCAAAATCTTTGGTGGTCAGCTTCAGCTAAGACAAATTTTATGTATACTATGATCTATTTGTGAAGTTGGCGCTAATCCTATGAATTAGGTCCTTGGATTATGGACGCGGTAATTCTTTAATGAACGACGGTTGAATAATGGATGACGGACTAGTGAATTTGGTGCTAATACTGTTATATGGAAAATGGAATAGGTCTTTGGATTATGGACGCGGATATTCTCTAATGGACGACGGCTGGATTATGAATGACGGACTAGACGCTTGTAATTAAGCCCATTAAGTGTTTTCCTTAACCGTAAATATTATTAAATTCTTAATTTTTCTTAATCTTTTCCAGGAATACATATTTACGTTCGGCGAGAATAAATAAACAGTATACGTATGTGGTAAGTAGTGCTCATCATAATAGGTGAATATATAGTTTATTAATAGAATTATTAAAATTCATAAGGCTAAGGTTTCTGTACTTCCTAGATATTTGTGAATATGACAATTATGTTGTAGTACATTCCCAGTGTGCAGATATGGAACCTTAGCTTGGATAACCAAAAACGATTTGTCAAATCAACATAGGTGAGGGGATAAACGCCAACATTAACGAAGTTCGCACCCCAAAAACGCGACAGCGCGAGTCAATCGAGTTGTATGTGTGGAACTCTGTCCAGAGCAAAACTTGCACAAAACTACTAACAACATACATTGTTGCACAATGTAAATCTACATTTTGAAACTACATTCTATATAGCCCCTGGCCGACGACGTTATATTTATATATCATATGACATCCAGCTAATGCGACTGATACAAGTTGCTGAAACATATAGCTATATGAATCTTTTTACACACTGTAATCCGGAAGTTACTTTAGAATTATTATGACGGATTATTATTACCAATGTTCGTAAAACCACAAAAGTTTTCGAATACCTCAATGGAACTTAACACCTATTTCCACAATCTGTCGTCGTATTCACCCAGCCCCTGACTGACGGAAGACGGGATTGGGCCCAGGATCGGTAGTACCTAGAATTATACGCACACCCTATCAGCCCTGGCTGACGATAGTGCAAGCCATATCGCCGATACGGACAGCTGCCCATCTTGTGGATGCACGACTCTGGAACTCCCTTCACAGAGCGTTTTTTTCGCAGCTCAGATACGAAAACTATGCCCTTTGAAAATCTTGGAATCTTGAAATTGCCACAAAATGAAGGCGGAAAACAAGGGATCTAAGCTATCACATTGAGGTCGGATTAAGCGGCAGTGATCAATTGTGGCCACTGGGCAGTATTTAGGATTCTACGGGTGGGCAGAATGAATAACGGAATAAGTTTGGGCGATTTATTATGTTAGAAATGATGGCGAGCAACGTCCATCCTATGTACGAGACCTGTACCGGCCCTAAACCAGGACACTGCCTTGATGATATTATCGGCCGTCATTGTAGATGTAACAGTTATCTCTCCTATGCGTTTAATAAAATACGTGAAATAATAATGGACACATAGACTTGACCAAAATACGTTTGTATGACCTGGTAATTATATGTGGTAGCGCACCGGTAAGTTTCTATATAATCTCCATCGTATTGGGAGCCGCGAGTTTGCCGGGCATTTAATTTTTCCTATCCCTAATATGAGTTTCTTTATAGTTACAAGCGTCTGGTCCGTCACTCATAATTCAGCCGTCGTCCACTAAAGAATATCCGTATCCATAATCCAAAGACCTTTTCCATATTCCATATAACAGCATTAGCGCCAAATTTAAAAAAGATAATCATGCTTTATAAAAACATAGGCTAGTTTCCGACAAGAGTGGAGAGGTCAACAGTTTTCACTGATGTCGGGAAGACATTATGATGTTCCAAAAATATCATATCCGTATCGCTGATCAGTATTCTTAATCCATATGATATTCGTTGTAAAGTCGTCATCTAGAGAATGATGTATCTCAGTCACGCTTTGAGTGTGACTGTTCATATGAGCTTGAAGTACATGGGTTAATACGGCCCCTAGCCCCGGGTTAAGCGAAATTAGACGCAAGTTACGAAACGTAACGCCAAAGATCTTGCACGCTACGCTCGTATTTTGTTATCAGCATGCGATATGTATCACCAAATTTGAGAAACTTTGAGTTGAGCCGCTTGGTGGTATAGCCCTGCATGATAAGTTTCTGCAATAATGTTTTGTGACGTTGATTAAAATCGTCACATTTAACACAGGATATAGGAAATGCTACTAGACGAGACATGTATACGCCATATGCAGGTCCCACTGGAAAGGGATAGTTTACGATGTCGAAATTGTAATCATCTCTTTTGTCATAAAGTTGACGAGAGAAAAGGCCTGCTTCATTTTTATAGAGATATAGATCTAAATATGATGTACCGGTAGGGTATCTGTAGTTTCCTTCACATCCAGTGAAGGTGGATATATATCCTTCACTGCGTCATTTATATAGCGATTATCCACAACGAGGAGATCGTCTATATAGCGTTTGGTGAATGAGAAGGAAAGGGCTTTGAATTAATTGGTTTTTAAAAGCGCCTGCATACAGTCATATTCATAAGAGAATAAATATAGGTCAGCCAACAGGGTGCTCAATTAGTATCCATTGGAATACCGCTTTGCTGTTGATATATTGTGTTGCCAAACTTCTCGTAGATACTTTTAATGAGAAATTCAAGCAACTCTATTAATAAAGAAACATCTCATGCATGATATCCCTTGTATGTAGTAGAGCTAAAAAATGCTTTATGGCTTCCGACATTAATATATCTGCGATCAGTTTTCTTGAAGACAGGTACTATTAATGAACTTAGACGGTCAATAAGATCTTGATGAGGGATTGTAGTATAGAGAGTCGTGAAATCCCATGTGGATACATGTCTGTATGGTCTTTATGCATCCAGTATACTTTTGGTATGTCGTTATGATTGGTTGGAAGACAAATACCTCTTTTCTTGAGAATTGTTTTGTGATTGTTAAATACATCTTCCAGAGTAAATGCAGTTTGGGAGTAAGCAGACGTATTTGATGATGATATGTTTACACTCAATTCCTTTACCAGCACCTGGTAATAGTAATATTTACATATGAATATTACATTATTTGGAGATTTGTCTGCTGGGTCTATCACGAATTTACTCTGGGGATTTGGTGGAACGTCCTGCGGATTGAGGTTTCTCAATACTTGTTTTGCTTGGGGAAGGGTGCTTCTGTCAGCACCTTGTTCTTGGTAAGGTCCAGCCAATCGGCGAGTACTGTAGGTTCAGCATTTTCTCGCTTAGACCAATCAATAATGTACCGTTCCAATGCAGACAGGACTATCTTCTCGTCGGCCTTCAGATTTGTTCTTCTCGGCTCTCTATATTTAGGTCCCTTCATCATGTGTGTTTTAGGTCCTTATCACTCACCAGTCATAATATGCTTGCATGTTGTTTTGATAAAGTTCAATGCTTCTCAATCACAACTATAGCCTCCCAACGTGTATAAGTTCCAGTCAAACTCCTTGACAGCATTAGAGTAATTGAATATTTTAGTGGCTATAGATTCAGTATACTTATATGGAAAGCAAGGTGGTTGTGTGAACTTAAAATAGTTTGATACAGCGTTGCGTAGGAACGAATAAGCGGGATCAGCCTATGTCAGCTAAATTGTGTACGAAACTTATCACCGATACAAAAGTGAAGGTAGCATAGGGATATAGTTTTGCATATGTACATAACCCATGGAATTTGCTAATTAACCTTGTGTAAATAGAAATAAGACGGGAGAATCAGAGTGTACAGTCAGAAAGATCTTATCGACTGCGACACTCGGCGGTAAAGTTGTATGTGAGAATCAGCTCTTTCAATAATGCTGTATACTGTCATAGTGGTGTGTGTGGTTTAACATTCGGCAATTTGACTGGGCATGGGATATAAGGGATACACCCAGTTATTACTTAATACGGCCTTAATGACGTCATGCCATGGGATTGAGTCACGGAATATGAAACAATTGTAGTCGAGTTTTATATGGAGAGAATTGTTTGAAACATGGACTGATAGTCATCCGCATAAATCCGAGATACGGTCCTGTATTGCTTGTCTGTTTCTAACTTTTTCTAAGCATTAATCGGTACTCTAATACATTCGCACATGTGCATCTCTGGTCACAGAGGTTTTTGTGTCATACACCACACATAGTTCTTTATCAGTAGGACTAGCACATGCGCATCTTCATGAACTGTTGCGGCACTATAACTCCATAGTCTTGGCAGGAGATTGTAAGTATCCGTACGAGGGCCGCACGCTATTATCTATTATTTGTTTATTAATTATTATATTATTTTACGACATCTATAAATTTCCTCGTGTACAATGGGCTCTCTCCATTTTTGGGAAAAATTACGTTCTTATACCATTTGTGAGAGAACGATGGTCAGTCACTGTCCACAAATGACCAAAATGTTATCGGGTAATTTTTTTACCTGTGTTTTTATACTTATTGTTTACCATTTATTGTCCATAGTTAGTTTAGGAAGCCAATATAGCACTTCCAAATTCAGCAATTTGATCATTAAAAACAATTCTGCCACCACAGTAATCAAAATAAAAAATAACTTTTCACAATATCTAAAACCCAATTCAGTGATGTGACGTTTCTGTCAATGAATGTCAGAGGGCTCCATTCGGATAAACATAAACGTACAGACCTGTTCAGCTGGTTAATAAAGAAAAAGTGCTCGATTATTTGCCTACAAGAGACACATGGCTCAAAAGAAACAGAAGTTACATGGAATGACGAGCTAGGAAATAATTATCTCCCGTTTTACAGCCATGGAACAACCCAAAGTACAGGCGTAATGATTATTGTTAAAGCCAATATTGATGTAGTGGTCAATAAAACTAAAATAGACGAAGAAGGCCGATATATACTAGCAGATATTACCATTAACGACACCAGGCTAACTCTCGCGAATATACATGGACCGAATGATGATAACCCTTCGTTTTACACGTCCCTATTCAAAAATATATCCGACTTGGATAACGGAACACTAATATGCTGTGGTGATTGGAACTTTGTACAAGATTTCACTCTTGACACAGACAACTACATCACCAGAAATAATCAAAAAGCAAGACTCAATGTGCTCGAGTATAAACAAGAACTTGGCCTAGTCGATATTTGGCGGAATGAAAATCCACAAAAAAAAAGATTTACCTGGCGAAAAATGACAAAAACTGGAATCAAGCAAAGTAGATTGGATTATTTTTTAATATCTGACGACATCCTGGCCTTGAGGGCAACGTCAGATATAGGAATTGCATATAAATCAGACCACTCCTTTATAACCCTAACCTGCTCTTTCAAACTTCCTGACCGTGGTCCAGGTTATTGGAAATTCAATGTTACCCTGTTACAAGATGCTCAGTATGTGCAACTCGTAAGAGAAACGATTAGAGATACCATAAATCAATGCCATATCGAAGGTGATCAAAATGACCCTACTACTGTCTCTCTCAATCTCAACGATCAAGCTTTTTTTGAGTTCTTAAAAAACAGATTGAGAAGTATCACAATTCCGTACTCTGTAATAAAAAAGAAAAAGGATATCAATCTTGGTGATAGAAAATGAACTGTCAGAAAATTCAATAGGTCAAACCGCTTTCGAAAACAAAAGGGTACACTTAGCTGAGAAATTGCAGGAATTAGAACAAATAAGACACAAAAAAGTCGAGAGTATGATAATGAGATCTAAGGTCAATTGGTACGAAATACGCGAGAAAAACTCAAAATATTTTTGCAGTTTAGAGAAGAGGAATTATACTAAGAAAACGCTAACTGAGATTGAGAAAGCTGACGGCACAATAATTAGTGACTGTATTCCAATTTTGGAAGAATTAAAAAGGTTCTATCATTCGCTATATATGGAAAATAAAGAAAATCGAAATAACCAGGACGAAGTTCGCTTTCTCGATCATAATGTAACACTTAGCCAAAGCAACAGAGACACATGTGAAAATACAATTAACGTAACAGAATGTGAAGAGGCACTTTCAAACATGAACACCTGGCTCAGATGGCTTTCCCTGCGAATTTTATAAATTTTTCTGGGCAGAAATTGGACCTTTCCTTTTTCGATCTGCCAACCATGCTTTCACAGTAGGATCGCTTTCAACATTTCAACAACAGGGTGTCATAACCTGCCTACCAAAAGATGGAAAATACAGAAAACTATTGAAAAACTGGAGGCCGATACCCCTACTAAATGTGGATTATAAAATAATTTCAAGTCGCATTGCCAATAAGATAAGAAAGGTCCTACCATCAATTATTAGTGATACACAAAAGGGGTTCATGAAGGGAAGATATATTGGCGAAGTAACCAGATTAATTTCTGACCTCATGACCTACGCAGACGACCACCAGATTCCAGGTTTATTATTTCTCATTGACTTTGAAAAGGCCTTTGATTCTGTTTCTTGGCAGTTCATAGAGAAAACATTAGTTTCATTTAATTTTGGACACAATTTGATCAGGTGGATAAAAATATTTCAAGAAAAATCTAAAAGCTGTGTAATAAATAATGGATTTATGTCGAACTTCTTCGAGCTCGGTAAAGGATGTAGGCAGGGCGATCCCATCTCGCCATACTTGTTCATCATGGTAGCGGAAATCTTGTCCATTGCTGTAAAATGGGAGGAAAATAAAAAGGGAATAAAAATAGAGAATTCTGTAATAAAAATTCAGCAATATGCTGATGACACGACTCTTCTTCTAGATGGCTCTAGGAGCCATGGGTCTCTTGGATAGTTTTGCCAGCTGCTCGAGTCTTCGATTGAATGTGGAAAAGTCCAGAGCTGTCTGGTTTGGCAGTGCAAAAGGAAATACAGTAAAACTCTGTCCTCACTATGGAATAAATTGGGATCCGGGGGGATTTAAATTATTAGGGGTATGGCTCTACGATTATCACGAAAAACTAATGGAGGAGAACTTCGGAGAAAAAATGTCAAAAATACAAAAACTTTTAGGAAGTTGGTCTAAACGAGATATAACACCCTTAGGTAAAATAACTATAATTAAAACCTTTGTCCTACCCCTTTTGATTCATTTATTCTCTGTTCTACCGAATCCGCCTATATCATTTTTCAAAAAAATAAACGCCATTCTGTATAAATTCATATGGGGAGGGGGAGCGGACAAAGTGAAGAGAAAAACACTAATATGTGAAATCGATGAGGGGGGACTCAATATGATAGACCTACATACGTTTGCTAAGTATATGAAAATTAAATGGATTAAGAGATTGTCTACTCGGCGCTAATGGAAGAAATTCTAAAACCTACTGGAAAAGACACCTGGAGATTAGGTCCTGATGGATTACATGAAATAATCGGACATGTTAATAACCCCTTTGGAGTGATGTTCTCTCAGCTTGGCTGGAATTGATACAACATGATAGGTTACAAGCTGAGAAAATAGATGACATGCTGTATGATTTTTGCCCATTCTCGGAATGGAAAGCAATTAGTCAGTGGCATATGAGTGGTGTAAAACAAATCAGTGATTTAATTGGGAAACATGGATCATTTTTGCCGTTTGAAAACTTTGTTCAAAAATATGATATTGACAAGAAAGATTTTCTGTCGTATTACGCAATTATTCATAACATTCCAAGTGACACAAAGAAATGGTTAAAAACGAAAGGTAATCATAAAATACAGCAGCCTAACCGTGTGTTCACTAAAATTACAAATCAAATATGTCTGAAATTTGTTTATAAGCACCTTTTGGAAGTAATAAAAGTGAAACCGACAGGAATAGAACAGAAATGGAACCTGGAACTGGATATTCAGCACCAAGACTGGGCTAAAATATACAGCAACGTATTCGAAATCACCCCAGATTCTACCTTACAGTATTTTCAATTCCAAATAACACATAGGATCATTGTCACGAATAAGAAGTTGAGGCTATGGGGGAAATCCGATTCGTACGAATGTAGTTTTTGTGGTAAAGAAACTGAAACAGTTCTTCACTTGTTCTGGCTCTGTGAATGTGTTCATAGAGTATGGGAGGGGGTGCAGGACTGGTTTCAGGATCTCCATATTGTGTCCACTGCACTGTCAAGTCAACAGATCATACTGAGCACACCACAGGAAGGTGTCCTGCTAAAACATCTGATATTACTTGTGAAAAAAAATATACATAACTGCAGATACTGGGGACTCAATCCATCGTTCGATAGAGCACGGCAATATATATATAAAATTAGAGATATTGAGTGCAAGACTTCGGGAAATCGGGAAGACTTGGTTAAAAAATGGGGCCCTCTGGCAGACATTACAAATCAATGAGCATACTCTAGTATCGTACATAATACCAGCGGTGGTAGTAGCTTTTTGTACCTGGCTGTAGAGATTCCGTATCTCCATTATTAACAAAAAGAATTGCTTTTATTCTCATGCATCATTCAGACAGTGAATTCTCATAATTTTTGTCCATAATTAATTATGTTTTATATTGGAAAGAGCGCTGGGAGATTAATGATAAAAAAAATTATTAAAGTGAGCCATTTCTGCCTCTTCCACTCTCCTGGACTGTGAGTCCAGGAGGCTGGAAAGGGGGTGGATTTGGCCATTAGGAATGTTCGGTCTATTTAGTATATTTTTTTTTTTCTTCTTCTTTTTTCTTCTGGGCTCATTGAACAGGAAAAGTAATAATAACATAACTCAAAACAAATGTCTTCTTCTTTTGTCTCTTGGATTTTCGTTTTTCGACCCGAGAGAAGAGAAAAGCGGCATAACTGTTCTCCTTTGCTTTGTTGCGCATTCTGTTTCCTTATTTTTTCTTTGCTTTATTTTCTTTTTTTTTCTCTTGCTTATCTCTTTCCACAGATCAAACTCTTTACAGTTGACTTATTTCGGATATCATTTACTGTCAGGGTTACAAAAAAGTAATACATGCAAAATACCTGTAGATGCAAAATTCAAAAAGAAAAAATTAAATAGTGCGATTCTTTTATTGTGTGTACACATGATATAATGATACAATGTGTGTATATACTTTAGTAATAGTACTTGTCCAGTGAACAGTTGTCCCTTTTGAATTGTATATATGTGCAGGTACATGTATGTGTATATATTATGTGTGTACAGTATCTTATATAATTTGTGTATGTATGCGTGTATATAGGTTTATGGAGATGATTCATTTTAAAACAATGTTCATCAGCCAGGCAAGTCTTTACTTGTCCAGCTCCTCTTGTTTCTTGTTGCGTTTAGTGTTCTGTGTTATTACACAATGTATTGCTCAATCCTTATTCATTGCTGTTGATTAGCCACTTTTTGCTCTATAGTTCCTTTACGGCTTCCGCAAATAATTATTGACATTTATTCTATGGACAAACCCAGTAAGCCCTTGTCATGTGGGTAATGTATGGGTGTTATGTATCAAATCATGACAACGTCAGAATGAATAAATGCCCAGTGGTTTTATCCAGGGCTTACTGGAAAAAAAAAGAAAAAAAAGAAGAAAAAAAAGAGAGAATTGTTTGAGCTTATCTGTCATCACAGCTCCCGGGCTAGCGTATCTAATTCCGCTTAAGCCGGTGCTTGGGGCCGTGTGGATAGTTCATAGTCTCCACACGAACAGGTACAACAAAAGCGTGGCTGAGATGATAAGGCTACGTCCGAGAATCCACCGTATTCTCGGTTCTGAATGTTAGGTGCCGAGCGATGCTTTTCTGTAGAATCATATGGTTATTTTTCAGTCGCCAGACGTTGTCAAATTTGTCCCATCTCTTGCATATTGCTCCAATTTACAGTTATTTCAAGCGTGATACATTATCAATATCACCGAGTCATTTTGTAGTGTTCAGTTTGTTATATACGATGTAAACAAAGAAATTTATAGAGAGTTATCTATTGATTTGTGGTTTAGCAGGCGCCAGTGTTAACACCGCTCGAACATCTGCTAAATTACAAAACCAAGTAGTGCTTGGAGTGCCCAAGTACATCAATCCATCCACCGATATCCCTCAACTTTGGCATCGATTAAGAGAAGATTACATCTTGAATTTACCAACTCAAGGAAAGCAATATTGGCATAGAATTTTCATCGTCATTTCGTATAGGTCGGGCGATTTTTCTGTCTTCTGCTCTTTAAAATAATTCGATTATTTCATTTAATCAATATATATTATTTGAAACAAACTTTGATGTAGGCTATTGTTATGCGATCTGTAATTTCCTGAATATACAAATTGATACAATGGCAAACAGATTACATTATCTTGTGTTTCCGGGTTGACTTTCCACGACTATTTACACACGCAAAACTGTGACGACAAAAACACAATTTAAAAATCTTAGGGAACGCTGGTATTTGCATTTGGTGGACGGTAGCAATTTAATACTGATTTTAAAAATATTTAAAAATACAGGAACAATATCGAAATTATATACATGTAGGCTTTAATGATTAAAATATTCCTTGCAAATTTAAACGATTACCAACCAGACCGTTCACGGAGAGGGGACGCCCAGTGAGCTTACACAAACTGCATGTTTTCGACTTATCAAAACATAAGGCGAAAGGAAAATACGGCGAGCTATGAGATAATAGCCCTTCATGAAGCCCGATAGTTGTAGAGCGGTCAACAGTTTTCAATAATGCAGGCAAGACAAAATGATGTTCCTATCCTCAAATTCGTTTTGTTGTGTCTGTTTTCAATTCTCTTCAATGCCGTTCTCTTGATAATTACATCTGAGACACGCTTTCCATAGCCTATATGAACACCATGGACGTCTTGTATTACAGGAATTGGAGCGATATGTAAGAGGCCCAAATGTTTACTCTTTTCGAGCAAGTTTGTAAAATATTTCCATGTGATGTCTATATGCGGGCCCTTTTGAAATAATACTATTCAAAACGCAGAAGATAACATGTCAAAATTGGAATCGTCTGTCATATCGCTAACTGTCTATGATACCTTATAATTAACAGCCACTTTCTAATAGGCCTGGCTATCCGTGTTATATATTACACTTTCAAAAAATCACTTCTGTGATTTCTTTTACGTTTCATACTTCAGGACACGCCCCCTACTTCACATATTTCACATGACAGTCTCGAGCTGCAGGTGATGCATCTTGACCTAACTATACAGATGATGATAGCCACATGACACAGAGCAGTTACCATCGCATACTGGTAGGACGTACAGGTCATTAAATGCATTAATGCATATTTAATTAGTTCATTACAATCAATTGAAATAATTCATATTTACAATCAATTGAAATAATTCATATTTGTTTTCCCGACAGGTAATCGAGGAGCATTCTCATCTGCAATCATGAGTAAATTCTGTATCACCACGTTGCTTGCCGTCTGCATCGCTGGGTAAGTGAATATGCAATGACCAACACACCTGTCTTTGTGTAATAATTGTCTCAATACAGTTTCCTCTTCTCAGTTTGCCTTCGAATATTGTTTTTAGAAGAACACGAGAAGCGCCTCTGAATACAGACAGCAATCCTATTGCACATATGAAGTTTGACAGAGAGTATACAATAAAAAAAATGCATTAATAATGAACACACATACTGATCGACCAACTTTCTTCGGTTGACAGATCATATCCAATTCCTCATATTAGCTATGGTTTGCATTGGCTTCAGTTAATTAGACTTTTCTGGTAATTGGAAGGTGTTCAAAGAATAAAAAGTTGGCAAATGTGCAGACTGACCAAATTGCTACACCTCAACCTTTCTTCAATTTCAGAGTATACAGCCAAGACATACATATACAGTACATGATACAGAATATCCTTGTCGCCCCTAACTTTCAGTTTACCCAGGAAGTAACTATGCAAAGCGGACAACCATTCATTAGAGCTATGGAGACGGCGGCTGATAACAACAAGGCCTTTCAGTGAGTTAGTCATATAATTGTATCCAATCAAGACATTAATTTCAGTTATTAATGGAACCCGAGCTGGCACGTCAGACTTCATTTCAGTTATATGGTTGTTTACGAAACCCGAGCTGGGACTTCAAACTATTACAGAATTGAGACGCAAAATGTTATCTCGCTACAATAGATTCCCCAAAACGTGTCCTGGTGATATTTTGTTTGCATCCATCACATGTGTCCAGCCAACTCCTTTTGAAACTGTCTAGAAATATTCACATTCATCGTACAAGATGTCGAACAAAATATCTCCCATCATATTTCTGAAGAACATATCTAGGCACTCGTCCAACCACAGTATGAACCACTGGCCGGCTCTCCTAGCCAGATGGCTTATAGAGATATAATTGTGACAGACTATTATAAAATTTGAGAAAAGATTTCAATCTTCAGCACGATTGTTTTGCAATCTGTAACCATCTGGGTCATCTAGACGCGGTAGGACTGACCCTGGGATCGCGTGTATCCATTTTCAGCCTACTTTGGGCAACTATATGAAGGAATTCCCCGAAATCAACACACGTGATGTCGTCAGCCAATCAACTAAACTCTACCGACGTAACCCCAACGTAATGCGCCATTTTCGAGTCATGTGCTGTCCTACTTGTTCAAAATTACAGATCTACTACACCTCTTGGATAATACGGAAGTTATTAATATCTGTATCTGTAGTAAGCTCAGACGATATGTGCTTCAGAAGTAGTATGAAAGGCCTGTAATTTATCAGATTTCTCCAGTCTGTTCTCCGCCGGATGAAGACCGAACAGTATACGGTAAAGTATCGGATATCGCTTCGCGATAATGGCGACACACGATTCACAAGCCATGGATGGCGAAGTGTACGCAAATGGATTTTTTAGTTAACCCTGGATTGTTAAATCTCGGGCGTAACTAACCCCAAACCAAATATTTCCGTCACATTATGGCTTGAAGGCTGAAATATCCACACTATTTACTAGCGAGCGTCATAGCCGACATTCAATATTCAGCCGTCATCCATAAAAGAATTTCCGCGTCAATAATCGAAATATCTATTTCGTATGACAGTTAGCACCAAATCCAAATGTGTGTACAGGTGGTCCTTGGGTGTGTCTAAAAATCAGGACTCATTTACGGAGAGAAAATCTGACCAAAAACGGGCAAGTTGACCCCACTTTTTTGCGTTTTTAAGTTGATACCGGACCAGGGAACGCGAAAAAGATATTTAGCTGAAATCACTGTTAGAGATTTTTCTGGAAATTGAGCCGAATTTGACCATTTTTCGACATTATAAGGGATTTTCTAGAAAAAAAATGCAGCAAACTTGGAGGAGAATGTTCGAGATTCATCTTTTTATAACATAGCAGTGCTGTGTCTTAAGATAACGAAGAAAAAATCCCTGGAGTGCACCCGTAAGAAATAAATATAACCCAAGATGGTTCCTACATTACAGAAGCGGTCAACTGTTTTCAGTGATGTCAGCATAACATGATGATGTTCTTTACGTAAAATTCTTATCATTGACTATTATTCTTTATCAAAATCAATTTGAAGTCTTTCTCCCGGGTATGTATGTATCTCAGACACGCTTTGATTGTGACGGTTCATTCGAACACCATGGAGATGTAAAACACATGATATTCAAACGGTAAGCAGAATTAGAAACAAGTTACGAAACGTTTTACCAGAGATCTTGCACGCTATGATCGTATTTTGCCGTCAGTGTACGATAGTTATCACAGAGGCGTTTCTGCCATAATATTCTGCGTCGATTAAAATCGCCACAGTCTGCACACTATCTAGCAAGTGCTCACAGGCGAGATACATACACGCCGTATGCAGGTCCTTCTGGAATATGCAGAAATGGGTAGTTAACAATGTCAAAATTGTAATCGGCTCTTGTCAGAGTCGACGGGAGAGAGAGTCCTGTATAGCTCCACATATGATGCCCCATCTGGGATATCAGTACATGTAGCTTTCTCAAATTCAGTAAAGGGGATATATATCCTTCACAGCGTGGGTAATATAGAGATTATCCAGTGCCAGGAGATCGTCTATATAACGTTTGGTGAATGTGAACATTGAAATGGTTATCTTTTGTCAATTTATGCATATAGATATAACACGAATTGTGCTTATAATTGATGCTAGATTGTCAATGAAGCTTTTACCATTGTTAAGGTAGATCGCTGGTGTAAATTATAGTATCTAATGAACAAAGTGATTTGAGGCAAAACGAAGCAGAATTCATAGATTCGTGTGCATTGTTTAGCTCAAGACAATGTTAAGTGGACTGACCTATGTTTCGTTTGATTACCCAGAAATCATAAGAAAACATAGGTCATGGTTTTAAGGATGTCCGCTGGTGGTAAATCAAAGTAATTAACTTTTTGAATAATGTGTGTTGTTGCATTCATAATTGTGTAATATGAGAAAAAACAAAGAAAAAAATATAGGTTGGTGTGCATTTTTTACCTGTAGGCAACGTTAAGTGGACCGACCCATGCTCAATTTGATAACCCAGAAATCATAGGGAATAGCCCTAGTTTTGAAGCATATTCATGAAAAATTCATATAAATAGTATTTAACTTTTTCTTATATTCTAACTGTTTGCAGATAATCACAATGTCTATCGAAATTTATCAAATTGGATGGATGTTGGTGTGCAAAATTCTCGGGTAGAAGGGTTTTAAAGGGAATTCCTATTTCTTAACCTAGGAAAGGGAGATAATCCAATAGGAAAAACAGGCAAAATGGCTGCCAAAGCCAAAAACCACCAGCGGACATCCTTAAAGTATATTCGTGAAATTTTTTCTTATATTCTAAATATTTGAAGATAATCACAATGTCTATCAAAATTGATCAAATTAGATGGATGTTGCTTGGCCAATTATGGTCGGGAGATAACCTATTAGGAAAAACAGGTAACAACATGGAAAAAAGTCCAAAATTACCAGTGATCTACTTTTTTGTTATTTCTGTTATTTGCCCTCTCTCTTAAAGTTATCAGTGAATTAATTAAGAATTAATGGAACCCAACCTGGAGCTTTTTATGCACCCTGCTCCTTTTTTTTACCACAAGCAAGTGATAATGTCCTACAATTGCTGATAGGTGTACACCCTCTTCGTAGAAACCAAAAGCCTATACACTCGTGACCTACTGAAGTGTCTGGCTTTTATGAAACAATTTCGCAGGGGATTTTAAACTCTGGGTTGCATTTGGGCAACAACTGATCTCCTGGTGTTCCAATTCAATGAGATATTTAGAAGCTAATTAAGGTGCTCTATTCCACTCTGAGACGATCGAGTCACGATTTCGCCATCAGTCACATGGTTGGCAGATATTGTCCTAGTCTATCCCACACGAGTCCCACCGGTAATGTCATTGGGATTTAGTATGCTTCTTTGTTAACCTTACCTTCAGTTACTTTAAGCTTTTTGACTCAATTTCTGGGACGCTGGAAGAACCCTTACGAGATATTCATTTGAGAACAGATTTCTTAAAGCCAGACCATTTGATTCCAGAAAAAACTGGCCATGCCCTGGCGGCCAAGGATGTTCACTCTTTTTATGATCAAGACTCAGACGAGGCATTATCCCCATTAGTGGATCAGGTGGACTTTTGACAAGCATATCACAGCGTCTGACGCCAATAAGCGATATTCGACTTGAACGTGGACCGTACTGAGGAAGCCTATATTTTGACTTTTAGATTAGTGATGGAATGTTGCAGGGAGTAGGTGTATAGCGAAAATCACGAATATACGTAAAATCCACGAGTCCAAATTCCAAACACCTCAAACAATGGAAAACAAGATTCCCGCAGTCCGAAGTCCCTTCTCGGTTTCCAGCGGTGGCGAACAACATGAAAATAGTTTTTCCTTACTGTCTGAACGGCTGATAAATTCACAAAATAAAATGTTCATTCTATATGATTGCAGATTCACCGTCCAATACTTCTCCAACATTGGATATTTAGTGACGGGAGTCAATGGAGTGAATGATAACTCCCCTCGTCCTAACACCACTTATGAAATCAAAAATGGCGACACGGATATCACAGGTCAGTCATTCCAACTCAAAATAAACAATATTAGAAGACACCGACTCATAGGACATGTACCTTGATCTGGGTAACTATATGTTTATGCCATAAACACGGATACCATAGGGATCTAAAAAAACCCCACAATTTCGCCTGCAGTCATTGCTTTCGGATTCCTATTCCCAATAAGATAAGTTGGGGCCACAGGCTGTGAGAGATATTGAGACTAAGTAGTGAGAATTTCATGCGCACGTGAGAGCTTTTCCATAATACTATTAGCAATAGTCTCTATTCAGCAGTATATATGAGTGAGAATATTAATATAATTATGTGTATCATTATTGAGTTCTGATTTCGGATCCATAAAGATTGAATAATAGTAGGCCTATGAATGCACGCCATGTAATTATGAATTTGGGTAAATATCTCAATATCAATAAGAGTTCAATCAGACTTATCTCTAAACAACGTCTGACTTGGGGGCAAAAAAAGGGTCACGTCTTCAGACCCAAATGTCTCTTCTGTTTTACAAACGATAGACAGATTTTCG
>JAVTVY010008426.1:0-43993 GCA_036873755.1 Hanleya hanleyi
AGACCGGTGTAGGAGAACGTCGAGTCGAAGTACGAGAACGGCATACCGGAGAACGGGAGGGCCGAAAAATAGAACTAGAATTCCCGGTCTAATTCTCACCGATTTCGTAAGCAGTATGCACTATTTTAATAAGCAATAATCGTCGACAGATTGGATATTTAACGATGGAAATTGATTGAAATATCAAACATTTATAAACAATGTTTCTATCTGTTACCAAATCAACCTGTCTCAATCCACCATTATATCAGTTTGACCTCATACCCGATAATAGTCTAGTTGATAATATTTGATGGGATGAAAATAATGGTTTGTCTTTTAGATCATCACTTGTGACCATCCTCGTCAATGTGAATACTTTCAGTATATTTCCAATACAAATTAAACATTTATAAACAATGTTTCTATTTGTTACCCCAACTCAATCCTAAAATTGAAGTCCCGTAACATGTCATTTCGCTATTATAGAATCGCTGATTCATCAATAAACGAAACCGCAAAAGCAATTTTGACACTCAATGGTAGGTCTGAATAACCCACCATAAAACGAGAAACGGATTTAGAACTGCGTGATGAATTAACCCGCAAAGGAGAAACAGACAAGACACGTTTATTCCGTTTAGGTAACGGAGTGTGAAAACAAAAAGACAAAGGAGAGGTCGAGCATGATATGCGAACCCACTGCATTTCATTGTCCGACGAGAACAATGGATTGCTAAGGCACGGCAGGTTAGAAAAATCTTTGTCGAAGTAGACAAAGGAACCGGTTTGACTGCATACATAGCCAAACCTATACATGTAGGCTGTCTAACTAGACGTAGAACCGTCCCGCTAGTATATTTATAGAGGCGGGCGAGTTCTGATTACTAAGACCATGGGAAACATTTATATAATTGCAACGATAACTTCGTTAGCTTCCAGGACAATTACAAGCAATTCCCAACAGACGTCTGTCGACTTCCGAAAGAAACGGGTCGCCAGACGCCTGCAAAGGTAAGCCCGACTAGCCTGGGCGAAATTTCCCCACGCTAACGGGTGTCTAATATACACTCGGCGAACTTCGCCGATAACACAACTCTTTACAAGAAAACCAAACCGTGTGGGCGTCCAAACTGGACCACCATTTCACACACGAATTACATGCATTAGATATCGGAATCTCAGACATAACTAATGAAAGAATTTCCGACAATAATGAAAGAATTTCCGACAAGAAATAACACAAGTCAAAACCGATAAGGATACTGAGGGTCGTTACAACAACAACCCAGGTTGTATAAACACTTCCTTCCTGATGTGTACTGGTCGAGGTACAACAGAGAATAGAGGATGAGTAATGGCTGATGCAGAGCCTTTATAGTAATCCTGCTGGAATGGGATGGGAGAGTTCTCCTAGGGGCGGACAACTCTCCGCTAGGGGAGCTAACTTTTAGTTTTAACTTCCGTTTTCTACGTTGTATCATCTTCCTGACGGAGATTATTAGGCATTGAATTGAAACAGGTTTAAGATTTGGGAAACAAATACTCATTTTCTGAAATATAGCCAGTTAAAGCACATGGCAGATGTTTCATATTCTGAAATACATGTGTTCCTTTACTCTGGATTTTGGAGCATGGTATTTTTATTGTCATGCAGTATTATTCCTTATGATATAAATTTAATTCAACTATATCTATATAGTGCAACTACATGTACATGTACATGTATACAAACCTTAATTGTGAATCAACCACCGTGCTGGGGTCTTCCACATGTCCCATCTTGCACGTTGATGTCGGGTGATACATGGTCAGGGTGAGATGACGAACATAACATTCCCAGTATGCATCAGTGTCATATCCATGGTAAGCACACAGTTGGAAGGTCTCCTCTATCAGGGTGGTCCCATGTTGTGTGAAAGCCTTCGTGTTCAACAGCTCCTGAATATACCGAATACCTGACGAGACAGTGAACAAATATTCAAACATTTATGTCAACCTGGTTCAGTTGCAGTCACTTAAGGCGGCTGTAATAGCAGGGACTTGCACAACATGCAACCAGATTTTAAATTTGGAGTGCAACAATTCTTGATGTTATTGGTACATGTACTTTCAACATTTGAACACAATGCACAAGAGAACTTGAGAGAATCACATGTCAAAATGAACAGGGTCCTTGCTTGCCACGACTGGTGGTTTGCATGAAATTTGGTCACATTTCATAGTCCTGAATTGAGAGTTCTAAAACTGAATCAAGATTTCCTCATGTTTGGACTGATTGACTTAGGCCTTTGACCGTCTGACCTATATTTAGTACTAAACACATCATCTCACTCTAATGTATACATCCACTCATGAGAAAAAAGGATTCCATGATTTCCCTATGTTTGGGCCACAATAACCTTGACCTTTGACCTCAACTTTTAGATTCGGCATGCGTAAAAAATTTTTTTAATAATTTCCTGATTTTGGGGTCACAGTGACCTTGACTGTTGACCTTAAGTTTAACATGCAATCCATCTTGTCTCCTTTTTGTGACCACTGAAAAAAATCAATTTTCAATGGTTTTCTGATTATTGGGTCATAGTGCCCTTCACCTTTGAACTTGTCCTGAATTTTGGTATGCTACACATTATCTCCTGATATAGTCACTCACAAAATATTGCAACTGTAGACAAAATACTGTCATAGATATAGACCAGACACGAATGGTCAAATGGATGCATGCATTTATTGCAATTGCAATGACACATCCTCTTTATGGCAGGCATAAACATGAATTGCAAGCAAGCACCTAAAAGGTGCATGGACCCCTCAGCCTGTTTTTTTTAGTCAAGTAGGATCAGGGCTGCATCTAGACCCAATTTAGTTTCAGAAAACATATGGGCGCCCAGAACTCAAATGAAACAAAAAACGAAAGTGTTGTTGTTGTTCAGTTTGAAAGGATTTCTGAAGGAAATACTCCTAGAAATAGCTTCTGGGAGCATCAATATCGATCCGTTTGCATAGCTGGGTATTGAATTTCAGGTTAATAAACCTCTGTTTTGTGATTGATCACAGGCTCTTTGCGCCGAAATTCACTTAAAAAAATTGGACCCTCAATAACGAATTACAAAAAGGAACTGGGAGTTTGGGATCGGAACCTGCAAAAAATCTCTGGATACCGTAAATAACAGACTTTGGTTTCACGTGAGTGGTGTGCTGGGATTACAGCATGCAAGAAAGTGTAGCTTTATCAGTGGTAAACACACTGATTGACACAGGCCCACCCTTATCATTATTGGGTGGGGGGTGGGGGGTGCATAAGCTCCAGGTATGCAAACTGGTTCAAAATTGCCCAGAGTCAGGCTAAAAATGGGCTTTCCTAATCACTCGTTTTAAATAATTTCCAAGGTACAGTAACATGTTTGGTGACAAAAATTGAAGCATTATGTTGTACCAGTGTGGACACAAATATGGTTCATGCAAAAGTTTTAGGATAAATCATATGATGTAGAATAGAATGATTTAATAGCAAAATTAAAGAAAAATGTTGTCCTTCATTCAATGAGAATATTGAATGGACCAGGCTTTCTTGTATCAGGGAACCTTCAAAATTCCCAATGAAACATGCAACCAAGGGTTCCCGATGGGCATAGATAACAGTGTGAAAGCTAAGCCATCAATAAATAATAAAAAATAAATAAAATTAAAAATCATGAAATCATCATAGCCATCTGAAAATCTAATCATTTCCTCAGTCAACATTCAGGAAGCTCTCACAAAAGTTTTGTCAGGCCCGACTTGAGAGATCTGCAGATATTCAGTGGACAAGAACATGTTGATGGGCATAGATAACAGTGCAAAAGCTGAGCCATCAATAAATAATAAAAAAAAAATTAAAAATCATGAAATCATCATACATGTAGCCATCTGAAAATCCAATCATTTCATCAGTCGACAGTCAGGAAGCTCTCACCAAAGTTTGGTCAGGCCGGACTTCATAGATCTGCAGATATTCAGCAGACAAGAACATGTTGACGGACGGACGGACGGACGGTACGACGGACGGACGTACGTACATGGCAACGACAAGACCCCACAGCCCTATGGGCTGAGGGGTAAAAAGCTATTTGGAAACATAGAAATTTGGTACACATTTCATCTTTTTAGGAAAATATATTCATCTCCAATACTTTCTATAATGTAACTTTTTTGGTAAAGTACATTCATAATGCTGGATGGGTCATGCACTCCCGCGTGGAATTGGAGTGGGTGCCTTCAGAATTTGGCACCAATCATCAACAGAATATAATCCTAAGTACCTCATCCTTGTTACCAGTATAGAAGAGAGATTGTTAAAGGTTCTACCAAATGGTATCCACTCCCTATACTTTCTTGATGCTAAATTGTTGTAAGAAGAAATATTGGACATTTAATAGCAGTTTACTGTTTCTGGGAATGGTCGAAGTTTAAAAACAAACACTTGAAAACCTCATCAGGATCAGGGGAGTTAACTCTTTTAATTCTTTAACAAGTGAGATCTCCAAAGGAGAATAATGGCGGTTTGTAATAGAAGGAGAAGCTTTAATGCAAAAACACCTTCATTCTTTAGAAAAGATGAAGGTCGTGACCTGCTGAGCCATGATGTCAGAGTCTGATTATGACCATTTGTAGCGATCAATCGTAGAGAATGTTCTAGTCGACATTTCCGCTGTAACATCAACAATGTCACAAAGCTAAAATCTAATTCCTTTGTTGACGTCCTGATGATATCATCATACCCAATTATTGTGCCGCGGACAACGAAATTTCCCGTAACAAACTCAATCACAGTATCCGTCTCTCTAAAAAGAACTACTTTGAAACTAAATTTAACCAATGCAACCAGGATATCAAGGGGACCTGGAAGATCTTAAACCAGCTGATGAATCGGAAGAAAAGCGCATTATCTAAATCATTTATAGTTGATGGAATCGAAGTAACAGACAGCCGTATTAATGAATTTAATAAGTACTTCAGCACCGCGGCATCTAACTTGGATTCTAAAATTCCTAGCGTAGTTCCCCAATTTAGCCAATATCTCGGCCCCCCGACAATTGATGATTTTGATTTTACTCCCACGACTCCGTCTGATGTCCAAAACATGGTTATGTCTTTGAAATCGGCTGCACCTGGCCTGGATGGTATCTCAATGTCACATGTTAAGTTAGTAACTGCCTCCATCTCTGCTCCAATCGCGTATATTGTCAATCTATCCTTTAAAACCGGCACTGTACCACAAGCGTTCAAATCTGCGAAGGTTACACCTGTTTTTAAATCAGGCGAACCCATGTATTTTGAAAACTATAGGCCGATATCAGTGCTGCCATGCTTCAGTAAGATACTTGAGAAATTGACCGTTAACATGATGACATCTTTTCTTGAAGCGCATTCAGTTATATCTAATAATCAATTTGGTTTCCGAACCAATCACTCTACTTCCCTTGCAGCTATCTCTCTTTATGAGATTTTGGTCAATGCCAAAGAGTCTAATAAATTCAGTGTCTCTACTTTCCTGGATCTATCCAAAGCTTTTGATACTGTGAACCACACTATCCTCCTTGATAAACTGTATCACTATGGGTTCCTTGGCCAATCAATCAACTGGTTGAGAAGTTATCTATCTGATCGAACCCAGTGTGTTTCATTGAACAACATTCTCTCCGATCCCTGTGCTATCTCATGCGGGGTCCCGCAAGGTTCAATTCTTGGACCTCTACTATTTTTATTATACATAAATGATATAAATAATACAACTGACTTACTCCACATTATTCTTTTTGCAGATGATACTAGTGTTGTGTGTTCATCTAGTAATTTGAATGATGCTGTTAATACCATGTCGCATGAATTAGATAAAATCCATACGTGGTTCTCTGCAAACCGCCTATCACTTAATGTAAGGAAAACAAAATATATGATAGTTAGTCCAAGTAGTAAACGTTTTAGACACCCTATTCATCTAACTATATCTGGACACGAAATCGTAGAGGTAATCAATTTCAAATTCCTTGGTGTTATTTTTAATAATAAACTGAACTGGACCACACACATCGATTACATTTGTAAAAAGGTTGCCAGAAATATTGGGATTATTAATCATATTAAAAATTCAGTTAACAAGAAAACTCTGTATATCCTATATTATTCCATGATATATCCTTACCTATCCTATTGTAACATCATCTGGGGTAACACGTACATCACTCATCTGACACCCTTAGTTTTACTGCAGAAACGTGCAATCCGAGTCATCACCTTATCTGATAAACGCGAACATACTCAACCTCTCTTTCTTGCACTTAACATATTACCGCTGCTTAAATTAAACCTCTACGTCAGTCTGTCTTTAGTGCATAAATTTATGTACAACTCTGATATCTTGCCATTACGCTTTCGTGACTACTTTACTAGACTCAGCGCTGTCCACCGCTATCAGACAAGGAATCAGCATATTAACTTATATAAGCCCTTTTATCGTTCGAATCTTTCATTCTATACCATTAAAGTCACAGGACCGCGAGAATGGAACAAACTGTCCCAAGCGCTCAAAGTTATTACATCCTCCTCACTTTTTAAATCTTGACTACAAAAATCTCTTCTCCAAAGCTAACCCATTTCCCCGTAGTCCGTTTCACTTACTGCCCTCTAGTTTTTAGCCTAGCTTTCGCCATTAATATACATGTACCTGTCGCCACCGTAAACACATATATTTTCATGGGATAGAACAAGCCCCTTGGGGTTTTATTCCCGCCAGTCTATTTTGATTAATTATGTATTATCTTCGTATTATTATTTGGTGAATAATAAAAAAGTTCAAAGTTCAAGTTCAGAAATATACAACGTCTTTGTGGACAGCTTCAATACGTTTTTCACCTATTTGTTTTATTGTGTTAAAAACTCCAATTTGATGTCATTTTTAGTAAAAAACTATGTCCTCTTGTTGTTTATACAGCTTCTCTGTATGTTTTCATGCAAAGTGTGCAGGGGGTATTTGGTAGAACCTTTTAACAAACTAAACAATTAAATTGAATTGAATTACTATTTCTGTTACATGTATTCTTATCAGTCTGGATGTAATATTACCTTTAATCATGACTTTGACATCATCCGGATGGCTATAATAATTGGGATCAACCCGAGGTTTGGCGAACGGATCAGAACTGTTCAGTCTCACGGTTCCACGACTTTTAGGGTGTAATATAATGGGCAGGAGGCCAAAACCATTACCACCAATTTTAGGCTGGAAAAACTGTGTCGGTATTAACTAGATTAAAAAAAAGAAAAGATTTAATCAGGCACATGAGACATGTCAGAAGAGTGTTTATATAACGGGATATGATCAAGGATCATTGACAATGGATAACTTCAACCATGGGCATTGATAAATCAGCTCAACTCAATATTTATAAGTATCGTATGGAACAGCCTCAAGGGAGATAAGTGAACCACATTTGCAATCTGCAAAAGTTTCTAATGATTTTACCTTATATGCATGGTAATCCCTTTCATAATTCAAACACAGGAAGTAAAATTTCCCACCATGAAATATGATGGTGATCAGATTTATCAAAACAGGAAGTTGACAAAATGGTTAAAAATCGTGCATATAATCCATTATCTCTTCATTATTTCCATGATTTTAGAGGGTGATCAAATTTATTAGAACAGCTGACTGAATTTTGTCCCCAAAGTTGGTGGGTGATTGAATTTTGATAGGTGGATTGAATTACTGGAGGCCTATTAAATGCAAACACTTTTTGATATTTTCCTTTGACAGATATGTATATTATAATCAAAATTATATTTAAAAAATAGTTCTGGTTTATCTGTGCACTGTAGTGATTATCATTTCCAACCGATGTATTCGTGGAACTAAAACATTATTTTAATCTTTCAAAATTCATAAGCAACGCACTGCCGTGTATGGCCGGGAGCAGGGTAATGTTAACACGGTCTGCAGTTAAGTCTGCATAACCTCTGAGGCTGCATTATGGACAGTTACATTATGCCTGTATCTGTTTACCAGTGACTGAGGGAGACCTGTCGGCTAGGCCAGACAACTTCATCAGACCTTCGGTTGCCTGCATGGGTCTATCATCAGTTCAAAGAACAGCAGCACTAGGCTGGTCCTCTTCCTATACCATCCACGGCACAGAAGAGCTGATCGACCACACTGGAAAAGTTTCTAACCTATATCATTTGACCATGACTTTGTCTCGTAGGAGCTAGGAACTTACCTCGTCCTTGTAATTCATCATGCGCTGTAGCCTCGGAGGGTCAAAATCACTGGGCGTGCCAAGTAAAAGGATCTGTATATCTGATGCCAGGTTATCCTTAGCTTGTAGACCACTCTTGATAAAGGCCACTCCCTCCACAGCTCCTGTGCTGGCCAGGTAACCTGCATACAGGTCAAACAGATCATACACTCACCTTAAGTCAAGGTCCAAGTAAAAATATTAGGGCAGAAAGAAATGGAGAGAGAGAGAATTAGATTATCAAAGTAGCGTTCAGCAATATCTCAGCTATATAGTGACAATCAAATAAACTCTGTCAAAGTACATCAACAAGCTAAAGGCAAGTCGGCAATCCAATAACAATCTAAATGTGATAGAAAACACACTGGTACATAGATTAAAATTTATTTAACAAATTGATTGCGCACAAATACCCGAAAACCACATCTTCTCTCTGAGTCGACTAAAAAAAATTACCACACTAGTGGCTCGGAAAAAGAATCTCTTACAACCTTAATACGAAGCTGCGCATCTGAAAACCCCTTGGCTCTGGGTACATTCATAATGTATTCAATTTGAACCAAGATGTCAGGAACACCAAGCAGTCAAGTCACAAATATACAGATTATCAAAAATTTTGCAATTAGAAATGACCCCTAAGGTTTCTATCCAATCAGAGAAACCGGTATTCATTACATAAGTTTCTTGATGCATCAATGATGTATACCAAATTTTACATCGAGCATTTGAACGGTATCAGAGATAGAAAACATTAATGATTTCGCATAAATTAAAGATGGCCACACATCCTTCCCGCCACTTAGAGGAACTGATGTGGTTATTCATTGAAAGTCTCTTGATACATTGATGCTGTATACCAAGTTTCGTATAGAACACTGAAATGGTATCAGAGATATACATCATTAAAGATTTTGAATAAATTAAAGATGGCCACCAAGGTTTCCTCCCAATCAGAGAAACCATGACTGTCATTTGTCGTAAGTTTCTTGATGCATCGATGATGTACAGTACAAGGCAGAAATAACTTGCTCATAAACGCGAGTGAAAAAAAACATTTTCGCGACTATAATTTATTAATCGCAGCCGGAAAACTCGCCTAAATCGCGCAAAAAAACAAAAGCATAATCGCGACTGAAACGCGTACGGTCGACGCGTTTCAGTCGAGATTATGCTTTTGTTTTTTTGCGTGATTTAGGCGAGTTTTCCGGCTGCGATTAATAAATTAAAGTCGCGAAAATCTGTTTTTTCACTCGCGTTTATGAGCAAGTTATTTCTGCCTTGTACTGTATACCAAATTTTACATCGAGCACTTGAACGGTATCAGAGAACGAGATCATTAATGACTTTGCATAAATTAAAGATGGCCGCCCATCCTTCCCCCCACTCAGAGGAACTTATGTGATTATTCATTGCAAGTCTCTTGATACATCAATGCTGTATACCAAGTTTGGTATAGAACACTTAAATGGTATCAGAGATATATATCATTAAAGTTTTTGCATAAATTAAAGATGGCCACCAAGGTTTTCGGTCAATCAGGTCCCGATTTAAAGTATCTGGATATATCGATGATGTATACCAACTTTCATATAAAACAACTGAATGGTAACAGAGATATATATCATTATCGATTTCGCATAAATTAAAGATGGCCTCCAGGATTTGGTAATTCATTGAAAGTTGCTTGATGTATCGATGATATATACCAACTTTCGTATTGAACAGTTGAATGGTTTCCGAGATATGGATCATTATCCATTTCGCATAAAATTAAAGATGGCCGCCAAGGTTTCCACCCAATCAGGTCCCAATTCAATAGGCTTCTGGTCCTTGACTATGTAAATAAGCATACCAAATTTGGAATTCTTCAGTGGAGCCGTTTTCCGGCTATCTCGCTCACGTACGGACGTACGGACGTACAGACGTACGGACAGACGGACGTACAAGACGACAATACCCCATGGCCAAAATTGGTCGAGGGGTAAAAATCTATATAGTCGATTTGAGTTTTTCATGACATATGGAATAAACATCGGAGCTGGTTCCTTGTTTGAAACCTGTTCATGAGTCAGTGGTGAATGGCCGATTCTACAACAGCTGATTTTAGCCTGATCAAAATGCTTCTGACTGCTAAGATAAGAAAAACCTATAGTTTTCTTATACTCATGAAGTTTGTTGTTAACATCATGATCCCATACGATTGAAACAGCTTTCTCATGTAAGCAAAGAAATCGAAATACAAGACTCTACGATGATTAACTGCATCATCCAGGGCTGCTTTGGCCTGTGTATCAGCATCAGTATTTTCTGCGATGTCAACATGACTATAGGTAGCTAACAAAACAATATTAAACTGCTGCTCAAAACTATGATATATAATTTTAGAATATTCAGTGTGGAGGGAGGAGTTGAAGATCTATTCTTGATCGCCTGAATGCATGACAGTGAGTCTTATAAGCTAAACTGTTTTATTTCGCTGGACCTAATACCTTCCAAACCTGTCAAAAGAGCTTTGACTTCAGTAGTAAATATAGAACTCTTGTCTGGTAATCGATGGGCTTTGGTTTAGGAACCAAAAATAGTAGCACATGCCACTCTGTTGCCATCTTTGAAACCATCAGTATATTCAGCCTGATGCGATTCATATATTTCTAAAAGTTGGTTTATGTCTTACTTACTTACTTTAGTTTATTTCCATACATGAATACATATAGAAACATAAAAAAATATATATACATATATCAATGATTGTTAAAAACAATGCCATGTACAAACAAGAATATCACAATCCCCAGGAAAACATGCACATATGTACTGCATATAGCTTTAACAATACAGAAGAAAAGTTAGTTGGGATAGGCAATGTTCTCTTGCAACATTTCGTAAATAAACTGTCCAATTTTGGGAGACAGATATTAGGTGGGTTGATAATAAATAGAATTTTACTTGATCTGTTAAATATCCGAAAAAATGACAAGTGTAGTCGATTGACTTGCATAATATATTTCGCAGGTTTTTTTACTGCTGGCACACTGACAAAGGAAGTGGCATTCATCTTAAATGTGTCAGCCTTTATGTACTTGTGGTTTGGTAAACTGCCGAGGAAGAAATGGCAAAAATCCAAATCTGCATTCTGAGGCTTAAAAACAGAGTCAAATGCAGGAT
This sequence comes from Hanleya hanleyi, assembly GCA_036873755.1. NCBI lineage: Eukaryota > Metazoa > Mollusca > Polyplacophora > Lepidopleurida > Hanleyidae > Hanleya > Hanleya hanleyi. The sequence continues at coordinate 11,424 of JAVTVY010008426.1, forward strand.
TTGAACAATTTGAGCATGCTTTATAAAGCATTTGAACAATTTGAGCATGCTTTGGAAGCAATCCCAAGCGACATCTTGTGGCATGATATGCACATACCAACTTTGGGAATAATCAGCTGCGTCGATCTGATGTCATTGTCTGAAAACCAAATTTAGTGGGAAAACATGTAATGAGAAGGTCATCCTTAAAACATTCGTATCCCAGTCAGTGATTTTAAAATCTCTGGGGTCACTTATGTGTAAGTTCATGCATCTATGTGAAAGAAATGTATACCACTGATCCAAAAGTTCCTTATATGGCTACAATACAGACATGAATTATGAATGAGTATTAATGAGTCATGGATGTGAACCAATCACTAAATGAGAATATGCAAAGCAGTACAGAGCTCATACATTGAACCAATGGCCAGCCACTTTTGACCTCCAACAGTAACATCCACTTTGCCATATGTTCAGAATAGAAAATTTGCATATACATGTATTCTTTTTCTTCCAAATTTCCATTTGAACCTATGGCAATTGTGAAAAATAGCAAGTGCCCAGGTCAGATTTCAAATTCGATAGGTGTCCGCCACTAGACAGGGGCAAATGCAATACAGTCATCAGAATATCCAGCTCCGGTCACTCGCTGCTCACCAGTGTGAAAAGGCTGAGTAATCGACAGGGTGCTGTAAATTCTGAATCTGTCAGCATCACTAAGATTACCATCTGACTATAAATATTCTAGCAGAGCAGTTTTCCTGAATAGTTTACAGTTCGTAATTTTACAGCAGGTAAATTATTACCCTTCATGTATGACTGTCAGGCGAGCCCCAACATCGGCAGCCCCGACTGACCTAAATCCAATCCGACCTAAACTGACCTGTGCCGAAAAGCAAGTACTCTAACAGGACCAAAGGAGACTTTAAGTCTGAGGGGACAAACGTGTATGGTGCATCCATCTTGGCCTTCATCAACATTGATGTATGGTCCTGTAGGTTCTCCCCTACTGCAGGTATATCAGCCACCACATCTATCTATCATAAATACACAGAATTAGACTCAATACACCGTAATGCTATGGTAATCCCCCTAATAATTCAACCCCCTTATCAAAATTCAATCACCCTCAATGTTGAGGACAAAATTCAATTGTCTGCCTGTTCCAATAAAAGTTGATCATTCTCTAAGATCAACAAAAAATGATTTTGGACCATTTTGTCAACTTCTGATTCTATTAAATTTGATCACCCCAAGGTTTTAGGGTGGAAAATTTCACTTCCTGTGATTGAATTATCATAGGGATTACAGTAGCTTTTTTTCAAGTGATGGAGGAGGCTTCTATTATTTATTTACTTCTTTTCCGACAGACCAAATATATTTTCTAGTAACAGATTCAGTATCATACAATTTACATGATGTTCTCTGAGTTAGAACAGTCAGCCTTCAACAATTATACTATTTCCTGTGAATAATACTATTTCCGGTGAATAATACTATTTCCTGTGAATAATACTATTTCCGGTGAATAATACTATTTCCTGTAAATAATACTATTTCCTAATAATAAGACCCCAAACAACTCTTTGACACAGTCTTCAAGCACATTATTATGGCAAAACTTTGAGAAACAAACATTAAATGTGAAAAAAAAATATTTTCTTTTTGGCTGTCGGCAATAAAAAGGGTTGAAGCAGCAGTGACTATGAAGTTAGAAATTTATTCTATTCAGCTTTAGTGTTTTATAGGCCCTAGTCTCAAGAGGATCGGACAAAAATAACCGAGTCATTTCTTTTTTTGGATGACAACCATGTGACAAACTGATACACAGTACACAGTTAAGTATAGGCCTACTGTCATAGCTATTGCAAAGTTTTCAAGAACTATAGCCCTGAAATTGACATGAACAGAAAGAGAGACAAAGCAATAATGAGAAGCAAATATACAACTAGTCTTCATAACATGCAGTCATCTTAACATCAGTCGTGATTGTGTAATTAATTACCCTTGTATACATTTATATTTGACACAATTTGCATATAAATTTTGAAGGTATAGACAATATAATTAGTCCTTGGTTACTCAAGGCCCCGAAAACAAAATTGACCCTGGTAATTACTCAAGGCCCCAGAAAACAGAATCAACCTTGGTTGCTCAAGACCCCAAAAACAAAATCGACCCTGGTTACTCAAGACCCCCAAAACAGAATCAATCCTGGTTACTCAAGACCCCAAAACAGAACCAACCCTGGTTGCTCAAGACCCCAAAAACAGAACCGACCTTGGTTATTCAAGGCTCCCAAAAGAGAATAGACCCTGGCCACTCAAGATTAAAAAAAAAAAAACCCTGCTTCTTAAGACCCCCAAAACCAAATATGCCCTGGTTACTCAAGATCCAAAACAACAGAATAGGCCCTGGTTAATCAAGGCTCTTAAAACAAATGAAAACCTGAAGGGTTGAAGTCCCCCGACATACAATTGATTTGACTTGAAACTGTAACGTTCAGTACCGACATGGAAACAATCCAAAATGAGATCCAGTCGCAAGGTGTTGTCCATAAAAAAAATTTTAACTTGACCCCGAGGTGGCACCACCTATATGCGAAACGGCATGAAAAACAATACCAAGCGACATCTTGAGGTGAGGTACCCACATACCAAATTTCCGTTAAGTTTTTCAAAAGGTATTGTCCGGAAACAAAATTTTAACTTGGGCCCCCAGGTGGCGTCACCTGTACGTCGGACTGGTGTGAAAAACAATCCGAAGCGAGCTGTTGAGGCGTGGTACCCATATACCAAATTTGAAAAGAATCCGTTCAGCTTTGCAGAAGATATTGTCCGAAAACGAAGTCGGACGGACGCATGGATGGACCCCCATACTATAGTCCCCCTTTAGCCCTTCGGTCATCAGGGGAATAGACCCTGGTTACGGAAGACCCCAAAAAATGAATAGGCCCTGGTTACTCAAGGCTCCAAAAACAAAATAGGACCTGGTAAACTTAAGACCTGAAAAAATAATAGGCCCTGGTTACTCAAGATCCAAAAAACAAAAACAGCCCTGGTTAATCAACGCTCCTAAAACAAAATGGACCCTGGTTACTGAAGCCCCTAAAACTGAATAGGCCCTGGTTACTCAGCCAGGGCTTCAAAAACAGAGTATGCCCTGGTAACTCAAGACCCTGAGAAAAACTAGACCCTCAAAATCAGAATAGACCCTAGTTACTCAAGACCCCAAATGCAGAATAGGCCCTGGTTACTCAAGACCCCCAAAACAGAATAGGCCTTGGTTACTTAAGACCCCAAAAACAGAATACACCCTGGTTACTTAAGACCCCAAGAACAGAGTAGGCCATGATTACTCAAGACCCCCAAACAGAATGGGCCCTGGTTACTCAAGACCCCCAAAACAGGATAGGCCTGGTTACTCAAGGCCCAACAACAGAATAAGCCCAGGTCACTCAAGACCCCCAAAACAGAATAGGCCCGGGTTACTCAAGACCCCAATAGCAGATCAGGCTCTCGTTACTCAAGACCCCCCAAACAGGAAGATAAACTGATGGTGATTACCTGGAAGTCTTGCAGGTGTTTCTTTGGTCCGACCCCAGACAGCAGGAGCAATTGAGGGGAGCCAATAGCACCAGCTGACAGGATGACTTCCTTACTGGCTCTTACCACCTCCTTCTTACCATCCCTCCAGTATTCCACACCCACCGCTCGCTTTCCCTCAAATACAATCTGTAACACAAATATGAGAATACTTGTATATTGAAGTCATGGGAGTTAAAGTCTCCTCAACATCATTTCTCTTGGGACATTTGGACCATGTAAATGTTTCAAGAAATATATGTTTCACAGAATTAATCCATTTGATGTGATAATTTGGGATGGGTTTACTTTGTGAAGAGTGGCTTCAGGGCAGCACCATATTTGTACATGAAAGCAAGACTCTATGGGCAGTTACATTCTTGTTCCATGTCATTGGTCTTCGCCACATCGCTAAATTTGTTGGGTACGGCTTATAGCATTGGACACACCGGTTCTCGTCAGATCACCGAAGTTAAGCTCGGTCAATACTTGGATGGGTGACCGGGTGCTGTACTGGCTGGGCTGATCAATGTCCAGGGAATAGGAACTGTGAGCACTCTCGTGTTTTGGCACATGTAGGCACCATCGTGATATGACTGAAACAAGGTTGAAAACGACGTTAAACCCTACCACTCACTCACTCGCTAAAGTTGTTGAACAACGTCATTCTCCCTCAACTCTCACATAATTTACCTCAACTCCCATGTATCTAATGTCGTGACCCTACAGTTGGTTAGCAGGAAATAAATGCTCTATTTCCAGGATTTCTGCCATAAATAGGTTATTCCTGTAAACACTGTCAATTCTCCAACTAAGGAATGAATCCTGCCCTTTATAAACGTCTGGTAACTCCACTTAATTAACCGCAAAATTAGAATTAATGGTAATTAACAAAGATTTACAATTCATGTACATAAAAGTAAATCAGTAGAATCCTAGAGCTATAATGGATGCCGCTATATTCAAATTTGACAAAGACTGATTGACATGAGGAAATTAGCACTCTAATCTAAGAAATTTGACAGTAGTGACAAGTGGAATTTTCTATTAGCATGTAGCAGAAAAGTCACTCTCTATTTATAGTCCGCTATTAAATCAATCCAGATATATAGTGGCAGTTTGTATTAATTAACCCACCTGCGAAATTCGTACGGGAAGCGGCCCTTAAACTGCAATTTCAATCAATAATTAACCCACCAATATAACAGACCAAAACAACATAATCATAAGCTTTTGCTGAGCTGTGATAAACTGTACTGATACTGATCAGATGTAAAAATCACCGTTAAGAATCAATATCCTGCTTTGAATTGAGTTCAAATACATTATCTTCTGGTACAAAACTAAATATTCCCTTCCTCTGAACAACTATTAACAGGTTTCTATAAAAACGTACTACAAACATGCGGCCCTATGTAATTCAGAAATATTCTGGGAATATGCAACATATTATAGCTATATTTACTTATCATCCGGAATTGCCCTTTTTTAGATGAAATAATTAATTCTGCAGATATAACAGCTAGGTTACATTCAAGAATATATCACAAAATCATAGATTATCACACCCAAAATTGGGCAAAGATGAATAATTTTGTGTAGGCTTCTCGAATACATATATAGTAATGCCATTTAGAGTCTTCTTAGTAGAGGTAGATCTTCTAGAATACAACTAGATAAATAAGTTTCCAAGATTTAGTAGCTGTACCGAAAACAGATCTGCAGATATACTTGTGACATTATATATCACAAAATCAGAGATTATTACACGCAAGAAGGGGCATAACTCTGTAAAATAGGGACAGATGGGACTAATTTTTTGTCGGCTTCCAGAATACAATTAGAAGATAAATGCAAAGTAATCAGAGATTGCTTAATTGTATGCCCCCCATTCCACTTTAGTCCGACACTGCCCCGCAACCCAGACAAATATATTCCCCATTCACAGACAGGTTTGAGGAACAAAGGGCCATAAAATATAACCGAAACGCAGAGAAACTTCACACTGCACAACTCTGTGGCATTGACCATATATCATGCAAATTTCATACTTGTCCATACAATATTGACCGAGATCCAGCCCAGACAAGTCCCAATTCACAAAGATTTCAATATCGAAGGGCCATAACTCTTGAAAATATACATGAAACGGGAAGAAACTTAACATTGCACAACTACAGGCCACTGACCACATATGATGCAAATTTCATAATCGTCCATACAATATTAACCAAGATCCAGCTCGGACAAGTCCTAATTCATGGAGATTTCAAGAAGAAAGGGCCATAACTCTTGAAAATATAAGCGAAACGCGGAGAAACTTTACACTGCACAACTATGGGGCGCTGACCACATGTTAAGCAAATTTCATACTTGTCCATACAATATTAACCAAGATCCAGCCCACACAAGTCCCATTCACGGAGATTTCAGGAAAGAAGGGCCATAACTCTTGAAAATATAACAGAAACTCGGAAAAAACTCTACACTGCACAGCTACGAGGTACTGGCCACATTACATGCAAGTTTCAATCCTGTCCATCAAATATTAACCGAGATATTGCGCGGACAAGAAATTCAGAAGGACGGACAGACAGACAAAGCGATCGCTATATGCCCTTCCCTCTAATTAGAGGGAGAGCATAATAAGTTTTCAAAATGTAGTAACTGTAACAAACACAGTTCTGTTATATTCGAGCATATATCGCAAAATCAGAAATTAATACATCTGGAAAGGGGCATAACTCTGTAAAATATGGGCTGACGGGAATCACTTTCAATAGACACCTGACTTCTGATCTATAACTAGATAAATAAGTTTTCAAAATTTGGTAGCTGTATCTCAAATGGTTCCACCTAAAATGCGGTAACGGATGAACCAGAATGGCCGATGGGAAAAAAGCCCAATGGACCAAAAACTACATAGCTGTTGGGGATTAAGATGTACATGTATGTGGGGTTTAAATTAGGGATGACGTTTAGCGAATCTGATTAGACATATAAAATTGACAGAGGCATAAAAACTACATTTCAGACTAAGAAACAAGCATTCTGAGAACCCCAACATCTCACCTTGCGGGGTCATCCACTGAAGCTGCAGCAGTATTGAAAGCATACAGGTAGAGCAAACTTTCCATGTACAGATATACACATAGATTTTGGCATAACAAAAACCATATCAATGGAAAAATACAAAGTCCAAACCACCATAATTTGGACAAAAATTAATATTTCATGTCACAAATAGAACATGCACATCCTCAACTCATATGAAACTAGTGTAGCAAGTATGAAAATCATACAATGAAAGCCAACAGCTTCAGCAAACTTTTCATGTACACGTTTACATTATCACTGGCAAATTACTAAGTTGAAATCTCCATAATTTGGTCAAAAATAATTTTTTTCATCTCATAAATAGCACAGGTATATCGTTTAATCATATGAAACATGTGAATCAAGTTTCATAATCATCCACTGAAACCTGATAAATTCAGTTAACTTGTCAGTACAGTTAAATGGCAAATTAATAAGTCCAAAACCTCATAAAATTAATATTTCATTTTATAAATAGCACAGGCGCATCCTCTTATCATAAGAAGCATGTGTACCAAGTTACATAATCATCCAGCGACATCTGACAACTTCAGCAAACTTTCTACATGTACAGTTGTACAAGTATACACTTTTTCTAAACAGAAAACCCTATCATTTGTCATAATTTGGACAAAAATTAGTATTTCACCTCACAAATAGCACAGGTACATCCTCTAATCATAAGAAACATGTGTACCAACTTTCATAATCATTCAGTAACTGCTGACAACTGCAGCAAATTTTCTATGTACAGATGTACATGTGCACTTCAGCTGAACAAAAAAACTCTCATTAGATTTTAGCATTGGAGCACCCATAGAATCCCCTGGGGTGGTGCCATAACTGACCCCCTTGGTGGAATACCTGCCCCACATATTTTTACTTTTTTTCTTCTTAATTTTTCTTGATTTTTTTTTTAATTTGCTGAAACAAAAACCTTATCATTTCCAGGGAGGGGACACCGACACCAACACCTCTCTCACAATATCTCCCCTTACTTATAAGGAGGAATTTGTACATAGATATAAACTCCACATAACATGCTTGATACATTCCAATATCAGTAGTAAGTATGTGTTCAGAACTTCTCTGTTTTACTTCTAATTATTCCAGTGTATAACTGACAAGAGTATTGGGTTTACCTTAGTAGCCTGGGAGTTAACAGCCACATGAAGGTTGTCTCTAAACAAGGCAGGTCTGAGGTAGGCTTTGGCTGTACTCCATCTCTGCCCCTTTTTGATCGTTCCCTGAATATTACTGAAACCTGACGAAGAAAAAACCCCACCAGTTTTGAATTGGGTATTGGTCGATCATTCCACTTTTGTTTTACATTAATAGGTTAAAACTATATTAAAGCATAATTTTTTAATCTACACAAAATGTTGCTACTACTAGTTGATTCTATGCTAATTCCTGCAATAATGGTCCCAAACCCTGATGACGTATTATATCTCTTAATCACGTGATGAATTGTGTATTCAATCATCTGCATCAGGGTCCGAAATTAGGAGTGCACACATGCACAAATGCATGTCAATTTTCAACTGTGCATGTAAAGTTTCGTAGAACACAATGTTATAGGCATTACAGGGTGTACATCTCAGCTTGATGTGCATGGAATTATTTTTTCTAAATTTGAACCTTGTGCATGACACGTGAACACTTTTCCAGAAATCTAACATCGCTGTCATTGTCAATGCAAGGTACATGTGCCGCAAGGCGTGAAGTCAAATTATGTAACCCGATATACCAAATTGAAGCTTGCTCTTCCGACTGTGCCAGTCCAGGGACCTCATGCTTGATGTCATATTACATGAGGGAGTTGACAGGCTAATTGAATTGTATAAAGATCCCCACCAGCCATTTAATTGTCATGGATGTTGGGGGCCTGCATTGCATCAAGGGATAGAAGCGGGATTTTATTGTCATGGATGTAGGGGGCCTACGTCATCAGGTTTCAGGACAATTCAATCACTCTATTCAGAATTCAATGTGGACAAAGTTCCATCAGTCATTCTAATAAATTTGATCAACCAATAAAGTTATTAAAAGGACAAAAACATAATGTATAATATTATCTGCATGATATTGGATCATTTTGTTCAAGTGATCGTAAACTCTGAAGTAAAGTTTCCATCAAATGAAAGACCATTCGAACAGTGTCGAACATGAGGCACCAGAGGTGCTAGAACCCCTCAGCTCTGTAATATTCTGGAAAAAATTATCAGTTATATCATGAGGGTGTGTATTGAGCTGCCTCTATAAATGCCATATTGTACATGTAAGCAGCGTTTTGTTTGGGGTTTTTTTTTACATTTTTGCTTCTAAGTGCCCAGAACTATATTTCATAGTAGACGACTGGTTTGTTTAACACTTGACAATTCAGCTTTCCATTAAAGTCTATTATCGTAATTGTCGCCAACCAACGTTTTGAAGCTCCAATTATAAAGGCAAACAACAGAGCAGAAGGGCGATGAATGCAAGCTACTTTATTCAGAACAGAAACCCAACTATTAAGGCAAGGTTTACTGATAATTTTATCCAAACAGGCCACTAAAAATCCTCCCTCCCTACCCAGATTTATTTAAAAAAATGATGCTAAACAGGAAAGAAAATTTAACCAACCAGCCTAAAGCTTTGCTTATAGTTTCATATTATAGTATACATGTACATATATTTCAATCTGTGTATGCACATTAAAATGCTTGATTCAAGCTTAAGGTGTGTATACTTTCAACACAGAAATTAAATGCAAGATTCAAATTGACTTGACACTTATGAGTTACCATGTCCCAGATTTTGGTGAAACATGCACATTGGAACAGTGAGTCTGTGTTGAAACTCAAAGTACACACACCTTAAGCTTGAATCAAGAATTGTAATGTGCATATACACAGTTTGAAATATATGTATTAAGGCAGTGCGACGTCACTGGATCTAGATATGATTGCAACAGACCACCATAGAATACCATGCTTTATTTGCAGTTTACTCTGTGTAATAAAATCGTAAAAAATTACAATAAATTTTTTTTGACACTGTTCGCAATGGTCTTTCATTTGATGGGAACTTTACTTGAAGGTTTACGATCACTTTAACATGCTGTTGTAATAAATTTCCTCACCACCAGATTTTATAGCAGGAAATTTCACTTCCTGTGATTGGATTATTAGAAGATTTACCATATGCACAACATGACTGTCTGTCTCACACTTCGAGGGAATGGGATTTCAGCAATACATCGGAGTCAGCTTTTCTCTAAGCAGTTAAATTCCATACAGTATCTCGATGTAATTTGTGTATATTTGTTCAGAAATTTCAAGGATATTTATTCAGAATCAAAGAAAATCTCCAATACATGTACCTCGCATGTCATTTTCAAAGCTGGCTTGCAATGTTGTAACATTGGGGCTGCTATCAGAATTCAATATTCGAAATCGTCAGGGCAGAATTTGTTTCGGTGGCTTTGACCCACTATTTGGACAGATTTTCATGAAATTTCAGGATAAAAATGCACAAATAATGTTCAGGTGATGTGCTCTGACAAAAATTGGCTCCGATATGTTGCCGAAAATCTCGTTCACTCAAAATGTGAAACAGACAGTAGTCAAGACAGAGGAACCGATCTGAGTTGAACTTTACTACGATACTGACTTTCTGTTGTTACATAGCTGTCACTTTATTTCAACTTTTATGGATTATATGGCTGTGTCAATCAGTCTAGGCACTTGTCAGCGGTCATCCTATTGATCAGTGTTTAGCCTAATTACCTATCTGATCCTCTCCATTGACATCAAGGACCTTTTGCCCAAGTTCTCTCCCACCATCAAGGAACACATCCACCAGTGGGGTAGACTTTACATCAGTTACATACAAAGGACCATCGTCACCATGGTAACCTGTTGGACACGCATTATACGAAGTGTATTAACCTGGAAGTATGACACTTGGCTATTGGGTCCCACCCAGCTCTCCCCCAATAGACAGCAGCCAGGTTAGTCACATGCCACAGGTCTGCATCTATAAATAGCACAGCTGTTAAATTTAACATTTGACCAGACTACATCGTTGGCTTCAATTTCATGGGAGCAACAAACATCATCTCATCTAAGCATGCATTAAAGTGCCAGTTCAAAGCCAGCTATTTATAGCACCAACTGAAAAGAATCAATGGTGGCCTATGCCACAGGTGTGATGCGATCTATGGAAGCTTGGATGATGTAGTGGGATTGAACAAATAGACAAACATGACCCAGGTTATGCCCAAACAAATCTGAGTGCTGGGCATTTTCAATCAAAACCTGTCAAAAATTGGCAAAATATGATTGAAAAAAGTTGAGCCCTAAACTGATAACAGTACTGAGTGTCGGAGAACAGTATTGAGCATCGGGTATTTTGTCTGAGTGCTGGGTGGAATCACCAAGCATGGGCAGAACCCTGCATGACAAAGTCATACTTGTATCTAGTTTGATCGACTTCTGGTATTACAGAAGCAAATCAATTAGAAGTGTGTAACATTGGATCAGAATAGCTAAACAGAACATTATCGAACCACCTGCAGTACCGTATTACACTCTCGCACAAATTATATACACGAAAAAAAAAGTCGACACTCGCAAGGTTATGAATAGGACTAATTATGTACATTGCATCGGTTGAGTATTTGAATCCCAGCATCAGCTCATCTCCCATGATGCATCACTCAATTTTTCTTTTGAATTTGCGCAAACATGACACCTGCAAATTAACTGCAATGAGTGATAATAAGCAGGAAGGTGGTGGCCAAAGCATTCTAGGTTGTCTAAGGTTACAGCCATCTAGTTGATTTGCTTCTGGTAATATTGATAGCATGTAGTTTCAATTAACCCAGGACCACAAATAATAAAGTAGGCTGTCGCCATCGGGACCCCTCGGGCCGGGCCCAGAGCAATTGTGGAAATAATGTTTCTGACCCCAACAACTCACATATTTGGGGTGGGCATAATTTTACCTGTATGATATAAATCATAGACAGACAAAACAATATAGCAGTGATTACCTATAGTAGATGTAGTCGAACGATTACTGTCTATTCACAGCAATCCACACAGGTTTGTGGTAGGAGAAGCAACTCTCCAGCACTCCACTTGATGTATTGGGGGCGTTACTGTAGATGTGGTCTATGGTAGTGTGGAGGTCTGTGGTGGGCAACGGGTGGATACGTTCTTGTAGATTGTAAGTCTCAAAAAAGTCTAGAAGTTTTCTCTTGTCTGTGGAGTCTTTTAACAAGTCTATGTTAAAGTCACCAAGGATAACAGTTTGCACGAGAGATGGGGATTGTGACCTGAAGATGGTAAACAGTGCATTAATGACATCCTGTACTGGGGATCGGGGAGGGTTGTACAAACCAATGACCAGCATGTCTGTTGACGGACTTGAAAAACACATCCGACAGCACAAACTTTCAATAGGCTTCTGGTACTGGCTGTATTAAACAACTGTATGAAGTTTCATTGTTGTGAGTGAAGGACTTTTTGAGATAATGTGTTTACAAGGATATGGACCAACAGACATGTATAAAGGGGCATAACTCCTGAAAAACACATCCCATTACACCGACTTTGAATAGGCTTCTGGTACTAGCTGCATTAAACAACTGTATGAAGTTTCATTGTTGTGAGTGAAGGACTTTGTGAGATAATGTGTTTACAAGGATATAGACAGACAGACATGTATAAAGGGGCAGAACTCCTGAAAAATACTTCCGATTACACCGACTTTCAATAGGCTTCTGGTACTGACTGTATTAAACAACTGTATGAAGTTTCATTGTTGTGAGTGAAGGACTTTGTGAGATAATGTGTTTACAAGGATATAGACAGACAGACATGTATAAAGGGCCAGAACTCCTGAAAAATACTTCCGATTACACCGGCTTTCAATAGGCTTCTGGTACTGGCTGTATTAAACAACTGTATGAAGTTTCATTGTTGTAAGTTAAGGACTTTTTGAGATAATGTGTTTACAATGATATGATGGACAGACGGACAGGCGGACGGACGGACGGACAGACGGACGGACAGACGACGGAGGCAACGACAATACCGCTCGGGCAGAAAATGACATATTGTTCATATTGATATTAAGTTAATGTCTATATAGGCTTCTTGAAAATGACCACCTAAAGGTTGAAATACTGAACTATCAGAACTGCATAACACATGTTTCTAAGGAAATATTGCATCTTTTTGACCATTCCTGGTAGATACTGCATGGAAGGATCTAATTGTGCAACTGAAATCCCTGACTGAATCTCTGATACAATGTTGTCCACAGATTTGGCAATTGTAAGCATTGTCTTGTGATCCTTGCATGAAGTATGTACCCGATTTCCATACCTGAATCTACATATTCTTGATTCTGGTTGTCTTCAGACTTGAGGAAGTAAGGAAGAACATCTTTATAGCTCCATCCTTCACACCCATTGGCTGCCCAGTTGTCGAAGTCATGGCGACTGCCTCGCATGTACACCATATAATTTAGATTACTCGAACCGCCTAAAACTTTCCCCCGAGGCCATTTACATCTCTACAATGATCCAAACATAGTCAAAGATTAACATGAATATGGCATATAGTTTCAAAATCCAGTTACAAAACACTTCATTGGTCAGATAATATTTTGAATGAAAACCCGAGCAGTTGAAATCCCCCGACATTGAAAATAGTGATTTGACTTGGAAGCGTAACATTCAGTACCAGGCATGGAAAGCAATTCCAAGCGAGATCCAGTAGCAATGCTGTGGCAATTACGCACCCACAGTTACTAAATTTGGAGATAACCCATTCAGAGACAATTTTACCTTGGCCCTCACGGCCCCCCAGATGGCACCACATATAGGCATGGAATACATGGGCATGGGCAAGGAAATCTCAAGCAAGATCTTGAGACTGAGGTACCCACACACTAAATTTGAAAAGAACCCGTTCATTTATTGTCTGGAAACTAAGTCGGATGGATGCATGGAGGCATGGAGCACAATACTATCCCCTTCTATCCCTTTGAGCGTTAGGGGACAGAACGAAATCCGGTGTTTCCACTGGCTGGTGGGGAAGACTTGAATAACACTCATCCAAGTATGTTATGGTGCAGTTCAATATACAATTTGCCAGTTTAGCGATCGTCACGCACCAGCACACTCAATCGGGCAAAGACGAAGGCCATGCATACACCAGGTATGTCCTCCATAAAGTTCTAGGTTGAATAACGGGAGAAATGAGCAAAAATGCTGTTTATTAGAAAACAACTGGAAAGAAATATTTAATACTTGGCGAGATAATGTGAACACATATTAGGTTTGGTATATGACAATTTTATAGGATATAGTCCCTTCCGTTTTCGTATAATCAGCATTATTTGCTCATTTCTACCGTTGTTTAACCTGGGCCCTTATGCAGAACATGCTCGGTGTACGGCGTCTTCGCTCGACTGAGTGTGCTGGTGCATAAGGATCACTGACGATCGCTAAACGGCAAACGGTCTATTATTCAACATGAATATTAATCAGAACACACCTGGTCTATCATAGCAAGACATGCATATTTCTGATGTTCCGTCAAATACTGCCAATCAACATCGGTAGTCTGAAGTTCAGTAACAGCTAAAGGCACATCTATACGGCTATCTGAGGTCTCTTCATTCCCGGCCTCCAACAGCAGAACTGATAGAGCATCATCTTCTGATAGACGACTGGCCAGCACAGCTCCAGCTGATCCCCCTCCAACTACAAGTACACAAGTAATCGTTGTAAACAGAAATTTGAGGCATAAGTCTATCGGTTCTAAGGAGAGGGATTTCTCGCTATACATCACCCTCCCAAATTTTTCTTCAGAAAAGCTTTTGACCATTCTCTCAGACAATCCATTGTCACTTGATTGGTTGTTCGGCATCACCTGCTCTCATCTATATTTTGATGGCAAATAATTACAATAGATGTGGGGTTTACATTTTCATGAGTAAAACTTCAACATTTTCTTCATATTCGTATACAACTGGTTAGCAATTTAATAATTAATAATAAATAATTATAACACCTAGCATGTGTATTTAAAAAACCAACGTCATGCTAAACAACTAATCAAGTGACAATGGCCGAACTGGAAATGCAAAATGGAGAGTGATTTTGGAGAGTGATCACTCTCATATTAATTTACTCATCCAAAACAAAATCCAGGACAGTGTTCAACAGCTCTCACTGATTTGACAAGTATGAGACACTTGTACATGTTTGGGTGGGGAGGGGTTAATGTCACACTCAAGGTTATTTCACTCAAAAAGTGATAGCCAGTTTGAATGGTGAAGAAAGCCACATTACCCTGATATAACAACTGCCTATCAGCATGTAACAACAAACTTTCAAACATGCACAAGCCTTGTGCATAGAGAAACAAACGGCCAGTAAATTAATATTGTAGAACCAATGTCAGATTTGCACAATAGAGGGATTGGCTAAACCAGAAGTATCAGTTCTGGATATTGATTGGTTAGCTGGGTCAGAAAGGTGTGAAACAGATACACCAGAGTTGAAAATCAAATCAACAGGAAAGACATGAAATTTTTTGAAATACAAATTTTAGTAAACAAGATCCAGAGCCACCACAGGAGCCCAACAATTTTCAATAACAGCATGATTTTCATCCCCAATGCTCACTAGGCAGCACTGTTGGTCTACTTTTGTATTGTGTGACCCCACTATTGCAGCTGTATGATTTAATATATCCACCATCTTGATAGTTGTACTATATTCTGGCAGAACAATTTATATGGCTTTCTCCCTATTTAGACCAAACTCATTCACAACACCCAGTAGAACATAATCTCCAAGCTCAATGCTATATAAATTGCCTCAAATCGAGCAAATCATTGATATGTATCCATGGTGATGACTGAATTTTTCAAAATATTTCAATTCAATAGAATAACTATTTGCTACATGAATGGTTGTGAATGAACAATTTGTTGTTTTGCTCAGGAAAATAGTCATTTGTGCTTTTTAATTATTAAACATGTTAACATGGCAGTGTGACTAACGTCACAGGACCTACGAAGTAGGGTAGGCATCAAGACTCCGACGCGAACTGAACTCTTGGAAATCCCCCACCCCAAGTTGAAATCCTGCCTATATTAAGATGGGCACTGCCCAAGTCAGAATCACTAGTGATTTTCATCAAAAATCACCAGAAATTTTCATCAAAAGTCAGCTCAGAACTTGCTGGTAACAGTCCCCTAATGCACCTTCATGCCAATAAAAGACCATAGAGGTCCATGTCCCCCGCTACCAGCACCAGTTATGGTGATGCTGCGGGGCCCATGGATCTATTTTTTGGTCGATGATATCTCACATCATTGATGAATGATTTGAAAATGGAGATATCGCTGATGAGTGATGCACCCCACAGCGGCAAGGTAGCGGTTGCATTTAAATATTTTTAAGGTGTTGACAGTCAAGTTATACACTATAAGTAGTACTGCTGATACGGGAAATCTCACCAAGGTCAAGGGACTCCCCAAGTTTGAAGTAGATCAGTTGAATCGTACTCCAGCTATTGTCCAGACAAGATCAAACTGCATAAAATCCAATGAAATCCAGTATGGCTGATGGTGGCCATATTGGATTAAGCACGTCCTTGAAAAACAATCCTAATCCTCCTCTCAACAATGTCAAGGCACTCCCCAGGTATGAAGTAGATCGGTTGAATCGTTCTCGAGTTATTGTCCGGACAAGATCCAACTGCTTATAATCCAATATGGCGGACGGCGGCCATATTAGATTACGCACATTGCTGAAAAACAATCCCAACCCTCCTCTCACCAATGTCAAGGCACACCCCAAGTTTGAAGTTCATCGATTAAATTGTTCGCGAGTTGTTGTCTGGACAAAAAAATCCAAGATCCAACTGCTTATAATCCAATTTGGCTGATGGCGGCCATATTGGATTATGCATATTGCTGAAAAACAATCCCAACCATCCTCTCATCGATGTTAACTCTTTCCCCCATAGACTTGTAGGGAATTTTCTCTCTCTGACCCATAACAGATTTGTAATGGCATAGCTCTTTAACCCATGGACTGATTTCAATTTTCACACGTTTCCAGCGATGTAAAATATCCCGTTTTATGTCCCATGTCATGTGGAAAAATATTTACCAATGGTCTCCCACAAGCCCATTCTACGTAATTTGTTCACGTTTTATATCAATATCAGCAACGTTTAATCTAAAAATAAGTAATCTTGCGAAAAAATGTTTTGTGTTTGCTTTCCATCTGTTGGAAATCACGAAAAAGGCGAAGAAATTGTCGCATTTTAGCTGCGTTTTGCAGCGTTCTGTTGTTGTTGTTCTGCTGCAATACCTGTATTATCGCATACCATTGTAAAGCTTATTTTCCGTACATTCGGGATTTCGCAGTTACATCATGAGATGGCAGGTATAGAACGAGCTATAACTGAAAAAGTCCCATATACTTCCTTAAAGGAGAACGAAGGCTGGTAACAAGGTGAAGTAAAACAGCATCACTCATTGGCCCATGGTTGAGCGACCTTGAGCGACCTTTTCTGAGGCCCCGCGTGATTGGTGCAGTCGGTTTTTTGCGCGTGGTCGCCATGGCCAGGGGTCCACGAAACCGCCACGAAACACAGCGGGGCCAAAGAATGGCGGATAAATTTTAAAACGGGAGATCAACAGGTCCCGGGAAATGTTTATAATAAACTCAGATGGGCAGATTTGACGAGCTAGTCATCAAGGTTAGATACTTTGGTAGTTTATGCTCGCGTTACGTGAAATTTTCAGGAATATGGAAGCAGATTTTACTATTTCTCGAACGTTTATCTTAGATCATACCAAACTCATTTGGCGTTGAATCGCGCATTTTCCGTCAATTATTTTTCTTTCTCTCCTGATTTCATTTTACCCGTATTACAAAACAAACCAACCGTATACTAGTCAGATTTATTTAAATTTTGGCTTTCTGAAAATGTATAGTTTTAATAATGTTTCACTCAAAGTAAACGCGAAAAAATTGCAAAGTAATCCATAACATGGGAACTCAGTGACACGTCAAAATGCGTCTTCATGGGTTTGGCGAACATCCGTCAAAATGCGTCTTCATGGGTTAGGCGAACATGCGTCAAAACCCGCTTATATGGGGGAAAGAGTTAAGGCAATCCCTAAGTTTGAAGTAGATCAGTTGAATCGTACTCCAGTTATTGTCCGGAAAAGATCAAACTGCTTAAAATCCAATGAAATCCAGTATGGCCGATGGTGGCCATATTGGATTAAGCACGTCCTTAAAAAAACAATCCCAATCCTCCTCTCAACAATGTCAAGGCACTCCCCAGGTATGAAGTAGATCGGTTGAATCGTTCTCGAGTTATTGTCCAGACAAGATCCAACTGCTTATAATCCAATATGGCTGACGGCGGCCATATTGGATTATGCAAATTGCTGAAAAACAATCCCAACCGTCCTCTCACCGATGTCAAGGCACTCCCAAGTTTGAAGTAGATCAGTTGAATCGTACTCCAGTTATTGTCCGGACAAGATCAAACTGCTTAAAATCCAATGAAATCCAGTATGGCCGATGGTGGCCATATTGGATTAAGCACATCCTTGAAAAACAATCCCAATTCTCCTCTCAACAATGTCAAGGCACTCCCCAGGTATGAAGTAGATCGGTTGAATCGTTCTCAAGTTATTGTCCGGACAAGATCCAACTGCTTATAATCCAATATGGCTGACGGCGGCCATATTGAATCACGCACATTGCTGAAAAACAATCCCAACCGTCCTCTCGCCAATGTCAAGGTACACCCCAAGTTTGAAGTTGATCGGTTAAATCGTTCACGATTTATTGTCCGGACAAGAAAATCTTACGGAATTACAGAATTACGGAATCACGGAATTACGGACACCGGTGTTTCGAAGTCCCCCCCCCCCCCCCACACTAAGTAGCGGGGGACAATAATCAAGGTTCTAATGTCAACGGTTCTCCTTATTTTGCCGACGAAAGGATTCGGATGGACTCACTCACTCACTCATTACCGGACAATTTGCAAATGAGAGCCTACTTCGTAGGAAAATAGGAAATTATTTTAAGATAATTTATTCAACATTAGTCTCTAAAATGTATCAGTATCTGAAATGGAGTCTAAAATTTCAAATTTTAGGGGGAGGGGTGCCTCCGAACCCCCTAGCATTGCGCACCTATAGCCTATTATGGCACAATGCTCTCCTGGGAAGATTGACAATGCGCAATATGTCAGACCTTCTTTGAAAACGGGGGCATCATGGCCCTGTTATGCAAGCCCCTTATTCTGTTTATTAATCATGTTAGACTAAGAATACTCCCTGCGAAACAATACAAAACTAATAAATTTATACTGATTACACAATTTTACAAATTAACCACCCATACATTTCCATGTGGTCAGGGAGTAATGGTGTGGCTGGCACATTGTCTACAATGTAGAGCTTATATAGCAGGTCAAATAATTTGGCAAACATGCATGTAGAGCAAAATGTAATTACATGTACAATCAATTAAACCTGCATGGTCGTCTCATATGTAGACACAGGTTGAAGAGCGATAAACCGGGGTGAAATGATGGCAATCAATCCAGATTAATTAGTTAATGTCAATCAGACTGAATGGCAATCTGAGCTGAGGGGACATAGTATTGAAGGAAATGGATTTAATTACCCACATATTTCTGAAATAAAGTCTGTTCAGACTCTGTCCAATGTTTTCATGTTAATGTGGGAAAGGCTGATTGACCATTGACTGTAAATTCAAAATTAGCCTTTCATTAAGCTAAGAAGGGAAGCTGATTTATGCCCCTGGGCTAACTTAGTGTCAACTGTATTTGTATGAATGAGACCAGTCCTTACAATCTCAACTGATAGAAATCATTTAAGGCTTCACTTGTGAATTATCTCGGCAATGTAGTAAAAATAGCCACCATCATCTTTTACACGAAACCAAAATATAAAGTTTCTTCTATCTTACATTTCCTAAATTGAAAAAACAAATAAGGGTTACTAGTATTGGATTAACAAATAACTTTCCTAAATACCATGAGATTTTAACAGACTCCACCATGGAGAGTACGGATTTCACCCATCTCCAGCAGTTGGAAAGGTCTTCAATGACAGAGTAGCGATTTTATTTGACTAACTTTTTTTTCATTGTTCCAACATTTTTTCCTTTATTATAAAAATATTATAAAGTTGTCAATGTCAAATATGCACTCACTAGATTTCAACTTTGTTCATCACATGGCAAATTTTTGGCTACTTTCTTTCTTTCTTGTGCAACATTTTGAGACAATGTTTTAATCAAATGTTACATTTCATGGCTACTTTGTTTCTTTCTTATGCTAATTTGTAGGCAACTTTGTTCGTCATAAGTTACTGCTATATGGTAATTATTGTAGCAAAATTGTCACATGTTACCTCTTTTCATAGCTACATCCTGCCTTTCTTCCTATAAAGTAAATTTTGTTACACGTTTTGGTTGATATCTTTATTATTATTATTTTTCAGTGTTGCAATATATAATTTTTTGGTTCACTGTCAGGTACTGCTTGTCATACTGTGTGTACTGTATTGAAGTAATTATTATCAAGGCGTAATTTAATATAATTTCATCATCAATAAATATACACCATAACTGTTAACTTTAGGCTTCATGTGTTTGTTCTATTTACACTATATATGTAAACTGTATTGCTGCTATCATATTTTCAACAAATTTATTCAAAGGCCATTTAAAAAAAATAAAATAATAATACACATGTAATACGGTTTGCTACATTTGTACCAACCATGGAGAGTGAGTAAATAAATTTGATTTAATGTCACTTTCAACACTATTTCAGTCATATCATGATGTTTGGTTCCAATTTCTTTTCACTCCCCGAAACCACATGGGATGCATCCAATTCATTTTAACACCTGGAACCCCTTCACACCTGGAAACCCCAAGGGTGCCCCAGTTACTCACCTCTTACGACAAGCTCTCTGAGGGGCTGAGGCCTATTCTTACCATGACCTGGAGAGTGCATGACGACACCCAGGTCAATCCCCGGAAGCCCCACGAGGCCCAACCATGGAGAGTAAGGATTTCACCCATAACCAGATTTCCTACATCACTAACCATGAAGAGTATGGATTTCACCCACAACCAGGTTTCCTACATTATTAACCATGGAGAGTATGGATTTCACCCAAAACCAGATTTCCTACATTGAACCATAGAGAGTATGGATTTCACCCATAACCTGGTTTCCTACATCACTAACCATGGAGAGTATTGATTTCACCCACAACCAGGTTTCATACATTACTAGACATGGAGAGTATGGATTTCACCCATAACCTGGTTTCCTACATTGAACTATAGAGAGTATGGACTTCACCCATAACCAGGTTTTCTACATTAATAACCATGGAAAGTATGGATTTCACCCATAATCAGGTTTCCTACATTAATAACCATGCAGAGTATGGATTTCACCTATAATGAGGTTTCCTAAATTAAACCATGGAGAGTATGGATTTCACCCATAACCAGGTTTCCTACATTACTATCCATGGAGAGTATAGATTTCGTACATAACGAGGTTCCCTACATTGACCAATGTAGAGTATGGATTTCACCAATAACCATGTTTCCTGCATTATTAGATATGGAGAGTATGGATTTCACCCATAACCCGATTTCCTATATTACTAATCATAGAGAGTATGGATTTCACCCATAATGAGGTTTCCTACATTAAACAATGGAGATTATGGGTTTCACCCATAACCATGTTTCCTACATTACTCAACATGGACACTATGGATTTCACCCATAACCTGGTTTCCTACATTACTAACCATTGAGAGTGTGGATTTCACCCATAACCATGTTTCCTACATTACTTGACATGGAAAGTATGGATTTCATCCATAACCTGGTTCCCTACATTACTAACCATTGAGAGTATGGATTTCACCCATAACCAGGATTCCTACATTACTAAACATGGAGAGTGTGGATTTCACTTTTTTACAATGAGGTTTCCTATATTAAACCATGGCGAGTATGGATTTCTCCCATGTTGTGGTTTCCTAACCATGGGTATCTTGACAATCACAAAGTTACCAAAGTTATCAATCAACAGGTTTATAGATTTCTCTAATAAAAAGATTTCCAAACTTACCAATCATAAGGTTATTGACTTCTCCAGTCACCAGGTTAACTAAATCACCAACAATTTGAGGTTTAGTGACTTGCACAGTCACAAGGTTTTCTAAATTACCAACCAAGAGGTTTATTAACTTAATTCAGCAGTCACCTATCCTGGATGACGAATATACCCAGTCACCAGGTTTCCTAAATTACCAACCGTGAGGTGTATTGGCTTCACCAGTTGCTAGGTGTCCTAAATTATTGACAATGGGGTGTGTTTTATTGCACCAATTTTCGTACATTACCATCCATAAGGATTATTGATTCAGCAATACCAAGGAAGGTCTCCTTATTTATCAGCTAGGAGGCTCACCAACTTCACAAATAACCAGATTTAAATTACATTTAAATTACAATGTAGGCCTTACATGGACCAACCATGACATTTATTCAATTCACCAATAGCACACCCGCACTACCAGGCCTTACCCGCCCTCTTTCTCTTCTATTATTAGATTAGGAACCATCCCTGATAATAATTAGTAATAATGAATGTAATAATTATTGATGACATCGGATATATGTACATGACGTCAAAAGAACCCAGTAATCCTAGGCTGAATTTTACCCCTGCAGTATATAGCCAAGGAGCGGTAATTTTAAAGTCATAAAATGTGTGTCCTGCTGAGACAAATTACTCTGAGAGTGGTCAAGTGTCAACAAACTGATAACTTGATACCCTGTTGGCTGGCTGGCTGGCTGCCTGTATGAATACAAGTGTTGACCAGATGTCAAGCCACTCCATACCCAACCCCCAACTAGATTTATCAGTACAAGATGACCATGTAGTTAAAGTATTAGTTTACTCAAAGATCACACACATATATCTCCCCATACTGCCTTCTAACAAATGCGGTCAAACTGCCTCTTTGAATCATCAAGGCGTATGTATAATTACTGTTTTACGTGTATTGTAGGACTATATGAAGTATAATTAAGGGTCTAACTTATGCAGTCAAAAAATTAGAAACTGGTGTGAAATATAAATGCAGCAGATTTTGATATATAAACTATCTACATGTATGTACGAACCGAGTTCACTAATTCTGAGGCATTTATATTTTACTAAGAGAATTATTCTGGGGTTCAACTTGGGTATGAAATTAGAAAACAGTTTGGTGAGCTTGTTGCATCAACTTCTAAGGTGAACGACTACTTATCGAATATCAACTTCAAATTCAAGAGGATACTCCAGCCAACACGCATGTTTAGTGGATGGAGTATCAACCCAGTACAGCTACTGAGGATTCTAAGATACAGATATTCCAGTATACCAGCAGAAGATTCTGTCATCAGTGTAAAGATCTATGGAGATGGGCGGCAAATTGGTGTGAGCCAGACAGCATTTTTGCAATCAGTCTCTTACATGGATTTGAAGGAAACTACAGATAACCCTACAGGCACATCATATTTAGATCTGTATCTCTATAAAAATGAAGCGGGCCTTCTCTCTCGTCGACTGTATGACAAAGGAGATGATTACAATTTCGACATCGTAAATTATCCCTTTCTGGACAGTAATATTCCAGTGGGACCTGCATATGGCGTATACATATCACACCTAGTAGCATTTGCTAGATCCTGTGTTAAATGTGGCAATTTTAATCAACGTCACAAACATTGTTGCAGAAACTTATAAAACAGGGCTACACCACCAAGCACTTTCACTCTAAGTTTCTCAAATTTGGTGATACATATCGCATGCTGATAACAAAATACGAGCGTAGCGTGCAAGATCTATGTCGTTACGTTTCGTAACTTGTGTCTAATTCCGCTTAACCTGGGGCTAGGGGCCGTATGAACCCATGTACTTCAAGATCCTCATAGTACTCATATGAACAATCAAAGCGTGACTGAGATACATCATTCTTTAGATGGCGGCTTTAAAACAAATATTATGGATCAAGAATACTGATCAGCGATACGGATTTGATATTTTAGGAACATCATGATGTCTTGCCGGCATCATTGAAAACTGTTGACCTTTTCTCTCTTGCAGGAAACAAGCCTATGTTTATGTATACTATGATTAACACAAGGCTATTCTATGGATAACAACTTCTTTATTGCTGTGGAGCTGACGTTTCGTTGGAGATACTTCCAACTTTTTCAAAGCTAATGATCTACATAGTACAGTTGAGGGTATTTATACAAGTGATAACAAGCAAACAAGGTCACAAAATAATCATAGCACAATAGGTTTCATGAGTTAATCATGTCAAAATAAAGAAATTCAAATAGTGAATATGGCTATTATAATCTGCTAATCATCTAGGCGGGTAAAGACAATGGGTGATTACAGATTAAGTTCAAAGTGGCCTCATGGTTAAAGTGACAAAATTATTGAATCTTATATGTGTGAGGATTATACAATTGGTAAGAGATAATCACATGGATAAATAGCATAACGTGTGAGAAGTACATAAAGGATAATGAAAGGATTAACGGTCACGGTGATAATCTCCATCTAAGCTGATAAGGCTGTCATAGGCGCTGGGTACAAACTGTCCACTGTCTCTGTTGATTGCGGGCTTGTGTCTTTTGATGTGAATGGCTTCCTGTAGTCTTCTCTTTGTTTGGTCGGTCTGGTGGATGGAAAGTTTGTGTATGTTTTGCCAATTTATCTGGTGTCCTGGGTGTTCCGTCAGGTGGTCCGAAATGGCTGATTTTCCGTCTGTTTTATTGCTGGAGGCCTTATGTTCCTTGATGCGGACGTTGAGGGGTCGCATGGTTTCTCCTATGTAACTTTCCTGGCAGGAGCAGTCAATTTTGTAGATAATTCCCTTGGAAAACAGACGGAAAATCAGCCATTTCGGACCATCTGACGGAACACCCAGGACACCAGATAAATTGGCAAAACATACACAAACTTTCCATCCACCAGACCGACCAAACAAAGAGGAGACTACAGGAAGCCATTCACATCAAAAGACACAAGCCCGCAATCAACAGAGACAGTGGACAGTTTGTACCCAGCGTCTATGACAGCCTTATCAGCTTAGATGGAGATTACCACCGTGACCTTTAATCCTTTCATTATCCTTTATGTACTTCTCACACGTTATGCTATTTATCCATGTGATTATCTCTTACCAATTGTATAATCCTCACACATATAAGATTCAATAATTTTGTCACTTTAACCATGAAGCCACTTTGAACTTAATCTGTAATCACCCATTGTCTTTACCCGCCTAGATGATTAGCAGATTATAATAGCCATATTCACTATTTGAATTTCTTTATTTTGACATGATTAACTCATGAAACCTATTGTGCTATGATTATTTTGTGACCTTGTTTACTTGTTATCACTTGTATAAATACCCTCAACTGTACTATGTAGATCATTAGCTTTGAAAAAGTTGGAAGTATCTCCAACGAAACGTCAGCTCCACAGCAATAAAGAAGTTGTTATCCATAGAATAGCCTTGTGTTATATACGCCGACTTCTAAATGCCTATCAAAGAAATTATACTATGATTGTCTTTTTGAATTTGGTGCTAATACTGTTATATGGAATAGGTCTTTGGATTATGGACGCGGATATTCTCTAATGGACGACAGCTGAATTATGAATGACCGACCAGATGCTTGTAATCTTGAATGATGATTTATATTTCTGCGGGCACAAGTACCATTCTTCAGAAGACAGCTTCCAATTGCTATGTTCTACGAGAGTGAAAATGTGATGGCCAATGGACAAGAAGTCTTGAAGAAGATGGTGTCCACACTCTCTGACAAGGGCTACAATTTCTATGTTTCTGGACTTTTGATGGCCCTTCTAGATGAAACCATGAATGCTGCATCCAATGATAAGTGGAATATTTATCACGCTTCCCACAAAGATGACCGCTCTAAAGTGCACTCTTCTTCAGGAATAAGAACAGACTTCAACTTCCAAGTTGACAACAGTTTTCCAAATTCTGTCATCAAGGGAATACCACTATCAAATTACGTTCTGTGTATAAAATGCCTGGCATTGTCTGACAAACAGAAAAGCTGCTTGATCTGGAAATTGGTAACATATGCAGCAGTGGATACAAGGTAGGACAACTTGGTATCAACTGTTCCAAGGTAACTTTCATAGACGAGGCCATTGCAAAGCTGGAAAACAACATCAACAAAGATGCAAATCATCCTAGAAAATGACGCGCTTCCACGCAGAAAACTTGGCGAAATGAGCAAAGTTGCAATCCAGAGGATTATGAATGGGGATACTATCCAGCGGATGTAGAAATCTACAAGTACCATGCCGAGTCATATTATCAACTGTTCAAGTTCAGATATGGATGGAAAAATTTAACTCCATATATGATGATTTACATTGACCATGTCTCCAGTCTCATGGTTAGTTTGCCGTTTTCATTGAGCAGATTCATGGCTCAGGGAGGAGAACATGCCAATTATCGTGACAACAGCTTTTTCTATAGTCACACTACACGGCATGGAGGGAGAAGAACTGATAACCAGGATCCAATCTATGCCAACTTCTTCCACAGATTCAAAAATCTGTGTCATGAAATTGGCGAATACAACAGGTCGAACGACCCTGACATCCTGGCTCTTGGGGAAAACTTTGCCAATTTTCTGTCAACAGAGTGTATTGGCAATACCCCTCCAGTTGACGATGAAGTGGATGGTACCGACTTGGGCACAATACAAAGAGAAAGCGTGGAGATGACTGCTCCAAGCTCGTCAGCCAGTCGAGGTACTAAAGATGTTCTGCATGGCAAATATTTCATTTTGGTGGGAAACATTGGCCAAGCAAATTTGACAAAGCTAATCACAGATAATGGTGGTTACGTGGTTGACAATGTCCCTAACAGTGTCTCAGCAAAGCAGTTTATTATTGTCACATCACAGGCCGTCATTGATAGGAATCCTGTGACGAATGTATGGATGGCAGTCAGGAGATCCTACCCCATATTATCTCCAGACTACATTCACGAATCTATCAGGAAGAGCTATGCTGAGAGGCCTGAAAATTTCAGTCTCAACCTCGAACGTGTTTTGAAATTAGTTACATCCAGAAACATACCTGTTGAAACAAAACATTTCTCTGGAAACACTTCCATGCTCAGTGTACTTCGGAAAGCGAAAAGGCGAACTCGGCTGTCAGAAAGGTTAAGAACTATGTAAATCCTGCCACTTATTACGCAATGACAAGAAGAAAGTATATTGGTCGTAAATACCACAGTTTTCTAGAAGCAAGAAAATTGACCAAAAGGCAGATGGCAGAGTGGAAAAATCTCACTCCAAGGCGTAAAACTAAGAATAGTCAATAGACAACGTTTGTGTCGTCGCTCAATAACATCCAAGTGCTTACCATTTTGAACATTGTTTGACACCTAGCTTTGATAAAGTCATGTCCAATTTCTTAATGAATAGGGCAACAACTACATACAGGCATTTGTTCGCTTTAAGAGGGTTTCAGCAATAATCTGGTCAGCATTTCATTTAATCAAGGGGGAGGTGTAACCAAATGATCACTCAAGTGCGCCTATAGAAAGCTGATCTTGTTCATAGATTATTCTTGTCATCACTGTTGACTTTTCTATCAAATAAGCTTACAACATATATTTTTTGCCAACTGTTATTTTATGGCCTGAAACACATGGACACTGGTCCCACGCCCAATTTTGGATCTATGTTATTGTATATAAACAGTACATGTTGATTAAAGTCTTGCATCCACATTTTGGCCGATAAGTTAAAACAAGTGAATTTTTTTTCATACTGAATAATTTGGTCATGCGCAGGAGATGCCAGGATTGTTGGACTGTTGGATTTTTGTTTTGGTATCTAGTTCAGATGAATACTTGTGATGTGGTAGATCAGGTTAGATTAGATTGGAAGGGTGCATTAGTCTATGCAAGGTAGCATACATGTAAATCTCTGGATGTTTTATTCTCAAAATTCTTCATAATCCAGGGTTCAGCTTGAATTCTCAGTTCAAAACAATCATATGGGGAATGCATTTTACTTCACAAACATGCATATGTAATTCAGTTTTATTTTTTTGTTAACTTACATAATCTGTTGATCAATATTACACATATATATTAGTAGTACTGTATTCCCACTGCAGTGCGTGGGTGAAAGATTGGGTTCTTTGATTTTTCTTGAAAACGGACGATGGGTTCTTAATCTGACTTACAGGACTTAGAAAGTGAGATTGATTAAAGTCTGTTACATGAAGATTTTGGTGGAGCTCTATTTGCTGGTGTGACATATTTTGTTAAAGCGGGTTTCTATTAAGTTCATCGATTATGCCTCACCTATAAGTATGTATATTTGTATGTACATGTATGTATTTTAAATAAGCGAATTCAAATACCAGAGTCCACCTACAATGCAACAGATAAGTCATCTACATTTAAGTTTTCATGTTTACAATTGAAAGCCATAGGAATATACATTTTGTATGTAGATATTTTATATCTGTATATCATTATCCTGTTGTTTGAGTTTTTCAGACACAAGTGGACTTCGTCATTAAATTAGATAATGCACGATTCTCAATATTCGTATAAGCGATTTAGCCAAGAGTATATTAGTATGTAGTTTATGCATGTTAACACTATGTGTATTTGCTTGTCAATGGATACACGATATTTTTTATGCAAATTCTTTATTCCTGGCCAGTGAAAGAGATTGGATTATCCGGTCCCCTTCCCTAATTTTGGTGAAGGTCTGTGGTTGTGACATTAGTTTAAAGCTGTTCTCAGTTGAGCAAAACAGATATTGTCTTGCGTTCGTTGTGATTCTAACACAGCTTAGCTAGTTAACAACTCATCCCGATAAATCAATCAAACGTTTCCAAAAACATTCATGATTGCTATTTATGCGTTTTCTATTTTTGAATATCCCTGTGTTCCACAGGACTGGAGAAATTTAATGTGAAAAGACTGAATATTCCTGTTCATAGCCTGTCTGATTATGTCCAATTGCATTTTCTAGACTACATGTGTATTTTGCAATTTATTGTGAATACATAAAAGATAGCCTGCACTGTTTCAAAACTTTTTTGACTTAAACTTCCAATTCATCGATCATTCATGCATGTTAATAATTCTATCTGGCAGAACCATTATCAGAAAGGTCAAGAATCCCGTTGAGCATCTGTCTCACATGCCACACCTGCATGCTATGTTGGAAGTCTAGCTGAACTTCGGTCAGGCAGCCATGCAAAGACTCCCTAGAGTTGTCTTTTGGTTCTCTGGCATGTCTGGTATTGAAGTACAAATAAGAAAAAATTAACTGGGAGATCCACTGATTTTCAATACATACTACATGTTCAACATAGAGATTGAAGGGTCCTATATGACATATGGTTTCCTCTTTAAAAGGTGATGTTACAGGTATGTATATCTATGTAATACATAGCAAAATAAATGAAAAATAGGGTATGTTTATACACTTATGTATGTACAAATGTGGTGATTAGCATCATCTTTCATTTGCGGTCTAATAAATCATTGATCAACTGTGTCAGTCCAATATTGCTTTGAAAGCTGATATGTTTGTTGTGTATAAGCTTGCGAGAAAATGAGATTTCATGTTAGAATGATTATCAAGTTTATGCAAAAGTTATGGAATATTATCCATTACAGCTGTTTAGCCGAGTCTGCTTGAGCAGCTGAACCATTGTACTAAGAACAAAACTTTTACTATATTTAGCAAATCACATCAGATTCATTTATAATAATACATGATCCACAAGTTGTTAAAAGGACTTGTGCACTTGTATCATGCCATCCACAGAGCTCCGAATTTAAACTGATTTTGGAATTAATAAAAGCACTGAATGACCGTCTTCAATTTACATGTGTTATAGACATAATCTTTATTATGTTCTTATAAAAATGGAATTATTTCTTTATTGGAAGATTTTGTCATTCCACTGTCAAATTCTTTGCCACTGCTACTATTTTAGAACAGACAATTTCCTCATTCTGTTCCATCCAGGATATTTTTTTCCACCGGTTGCTGATAAACCAATTCAGATAAAATTTCTAAATGAGATACATATTTGCCTTCTGCAATCAAAATTTCAAATTAAAAACCTAGACTGAATTACAATTCCAGTGACTTGTACAATTCCAGTGTATCGCTCTCTGTACTGGTTTTCAAGGAAGAAAATCTATGAGCCAGCATAGCAGCCTAGAAAATCACATATGTCTTGCTTGGCCAAAGTCCACTTGGACAAGTGCAGAGTTGGTCTCCCCTCAAGCTGTGTACTGTGTATGCCAGGGAACTAATTTTATTATCCTAACCACATGTTAGACAACATGCACAGTTGTTTGACAGTTATTTATGACTGGTCAAGGGCTATTAATTAAATTAAGCTGACCAGGGTCTCCTGTGGGGTTTATGGCTGATAAGAAAACACTTCATGGTCCTGCCAGATTACTGGCCAAAATAACCTAATGTACTCTAGCAGGTAATCAAACAATTTGCTTTATTTGCTCTATTGATAACAGAGGTGATGGGGGGGGGAGGGTAATGCGCTGACATCAGACTGTCACTCGGCATCTCAGCCAATCAGGAGCATGTCGGTCACAAGATGTCCATATTTGTTGGTTTACAAGTAAATGAAGTTCAGCTTGTCTAATGAAAATGTAATGCTTTTAGTGCAGGCTCTCCGCCATAAGCATGTGTGCTTGACTGCTTGACCATGGTCAATATTAGTTATTCAGGTTTTCCCCCCGGTGTATGGAAAGTTACGACCCTCCCTGAAACTCATACATCCTGAGGCGTCAGCCGAAGGGTGTATGAGTTTCAGGGAGGGTCGTAACATTTTTCATACACCCGGGGGAAAACCTGAATAACGAATTTATTA
Organism: Hanleya hanleyi; assembly: GCA_036873755.1. Taxonomy (NCBI): domain Eukaryota; kingdom Metazoa; phylum Mollusca; class Polyplacophora; order Lepidopleurida; family Hanleyidae; genus Hanleya; species Hanleya hanleyi. The sequence goes on from JAVTVY010008426.1 coordinate 42,202, forward strand.
CCCCTTAAGCCTTTTTATTTTGAAGTGAAAATACTGAAAAAGGTATATCATTTATAACCAACGTTACAACGTACAAATCCAACGGGCCATTTCGGTTACCAATCTGCCCGCATTTTGGTACTGCACTGTGAGAAAGGCGCGCCACAACAATCCATTTCGATCTGCTTTCATTCGGAAAGCGTCTTTTATTTTTGGAAGAAATGATGTGTCGGAAACTTCAGTGAAAGTAATGCAGTATGAATTTATTCCATTAAATTTTGACGAGTGAGCTAAAGTTATTCCATAAATATTGAGATATGGTCATCTGATCTTTCGAAGCGAGAGCGTCGTTTCCAATCGCACGTGAGTTGTTTTTTATATACCCCGAGTAGCAAAACGTCACTCGGGGTGTATGGGTTTATACGACCTGACCTTATAACCAATCACAATCCAGATATTGAATACGAATTTGCTTGTGGGGTAATAATGTACAATATACCATGGTCAGTGTACAATATACCATGGTCAGTGTACAATATACCATGGTCAGTGTACAATATACCATGGTCAGTGTACAATATACCATGGTCAGTGTACAATATACCATGGTCAATGTACAATATACCATGGTCAGTGTACAATATACCATGGTCAGTGTACAATATACCATGGTCAGTGTACAATATACCATGGTCAGTGTACAATATACCATGGTCAGTGTACAATATACCATGGTCAGTGTACAATATACCATGGTCAGTGTACAATATACCATGGTCAGTGTACAATATACCATGGTCAGTGTACAATGATGATGCAAGAACAATGTTTTCAATCTTATCAAATTGGATTGAAATGAAATTTTATCTGTCACTAGGTTTCTGAGATTACGTGTACCAGTCAGGAGGTACCGGTATTTTTACTGAACCAATCAGAGGATAACTACACGTAATACACCAAACATTAGCTTAAAACGATTAAGTATGAAATAAGTTTTATGCATGGTAAAAGTTTATACACCCTGGTTGACATTTGAATGCAGATACTTGCATCATTATCAACCACATGTACAGGCCTGTGCTGCAATGATGAACATTAAAACCTACTTCTCTGGCAAGTTTCCCTATTGCAGTGAAGATCCTTTATGGGTTGCCATATTATTTTGGGTTACCAATGTAATTAACCCTAAAGCACTGGTTACAGGTTACCATAGGTTACCCATTGTCTAATCATGGTAAGCAGCAACAGGTTTCCTTAGAAGATATTACAGCAGAGGCTTGCATGTTGCTCACAATGAAAAAAAAATAGTTGTCAGACTCAGCTTGACACCAAGTACATGTATATCAGCAAATTAAATGTCAAAGAAGTTTGTTATTCAAAGACAGTTAAGAATTATTGACCACAAAGTAAATTTGTAACCATGAGGTTTGCTAACAGGGGTTGAAATGATTGAGCTTTTTAGCTTTTAGTTTTCGGGCAAGGGATTTGGTACAAATTTATTGCCAATAGCAGTTTTAAGTTGTTCATTAAAATATATTTTGGGTTGGCAATATGTAAATGAGAAAAAATGTGGCTGCCCCAGGACAGGTGAACCATAAGGTCATCAGGTGAAATAGTAAAACAGATTTCCCGTGCCAATTTTAGGTTGTCCTGGGCAGGCTGGCAGGTATTACTTCAACCCCTGGCTAAATTTCAAACAATGATAAAAAAAAGCCAGGAAAATGTAACATCCCAGACAATAGAAAGGATGCACACAAAATCCTGTGAACAACAGCTCATACAAATAAATGTGATTGTTTTAAGTCCTAAAGTT
>JAVTVY010008427.1:0-44171 GCA_036873755.1 Hanleya hanleyi
ACAAAAATTTAAGAGACAAATTTTGAGAGTCTATGTGCAGCTATGATCGTACATAAAATATAAAAAAATCACCAGGATGTAAACTGTTTGTGAATTTGACAATGTTCGGAAATGAACATGGGCATTTGATTGATGGAGTTATATGAATATTAGCGAGTGTGCCCAAAGTCATTTTTCAAAAAAATTCCCCGTAATCTGTACAACAATTTGACTGGAAATCCTTTCCACTGTCTACATGATCTTACACACTACATGCTTCAAATAAATGAATTCTATAAAGTTTAATAAACCGAGAAAACAATGGATTACATGTACATCAACTTACACTAATTGCTGAATACATGATAACATCATGACAGAAAACAGAAGTGATAAAAGGCCTTTCCACACCAAAAACCTAAGAAATATATCCTTGCGACCTGAACATCAACCATTGAATAAATTGATTTTTATGTGTTCAGACCTATAGCTAATGATGAACAAGTTTAATTTGGTGGGTTATCAGAGCCTAACCCATTGGATGCACAACCGTGATGAACTATTAACTTAGTTCACAAGAAGTCCCCGACTGGGGATAGCAAAGTAGGAACGAACCGATGCGGTGTGAATCTCAGTGTGAATGAGCTTGGATTTCGGCAGTGACTATGTGCATATGGAGAGACACACTAGTATGGTAATCTCTTAGCTCGATTGAATTTCTGTGGGTAAATTTGTACAGCCAGTGTTGACTCGTCTGGGTTATACCTAATTCAGGAAGTCCATGCCTCGCCACAGGCAGCTGTTCCCCCCTCCACAATGGGAGCAAGCTCCCATTAATAAGTTAACGTTGCGATTGATGGAAAACTCTCCGCAAATATAAAACTAAGTTTTTCTGGCTGCTGTTTATGACAATGTTCATTTCACAAAACATACTAAAGTTTCAGAATTTTTCAGCGAACAGAAACAAATATATTCACCAAAAAAAAATTTCGGCAATGTTGAAGCATAAAAATCGTTCTCGCCCCGAGTGAGTCAGTGGAGGGAGGGAAAGTTCAACAGCCATTCTTTTGTAGGATTGTGAAGACTACGTTTGTGCGCCGATCGTTGAGCAGCCTGATAAATTGCAATCGGGAAATGTTATGTCAGCTACGCGACCCTCTAATTGTTTTCCCTTTGAACACCTGACTTCCGCTGTGATAAAAGTTACGGATTTGATTCTGTTAGATACAATGACGTCACTGGGAGATTTTCCTCCCTCTGAAAAGCTTAATGTTAACACAGAAGTAAATGGAAAAAACTTCCAAAAAGTATAGTTCAGCATCCATTTTAGCATGATAATTTGAAGAGATGTACTATCTTTCCCTTCGCCAAGTTGTAGAAATTTATCTCAAGTTTAAGCTAAGATTTTTAGTAAAAACCTGCTACGCCCCTGCCCATTGATGCCTAGGTTAAAAATCCCTCAGTTGCGCGGGTGGCAATTACGGCACCGTAATTGACAGAACAGCCGATCTTTTGTTTAGAGTCACTGTTACTTCCGTTGATCTAAGAGAATGGTGATTTCACGTTTTAAGCCCAGTGCATGTGGAACTTCTTTTACTAGTTGTGATCATTTGCCTTGTATGCTTCAGTGTTAAATGTTATCATGATCTCGTGGCTTCCCTGTTTACATGAGTACAGAAGATTATCCGGTTCCGTAAATTGTCCGGTTCCAGAAATTCGTAACAACCGACTTCGTTTCCGTGAAGAAAGACGCTGCTTCGGATCGGTGCATGAATGGCGATTAAAAGTTAATGTATTCCTCTTTTGAAAAGCGGTACCAGTCCCGGCATAGCGGGTTTTGTATATCTTGTAATCCGCAGTAAATTTCACCTACCGTTAGCTGAGGGCAAAAAGCACGTGCTTCGCAATGTGTAATTTCAAGTTTGGCGCTCTGGCCTACACATGCCACACGTAAATATTCAATCGCAGTCTACTGGAAAGTATCGGCAACAACCCAGTAATCTATCGTAGAAAAAGTAGATTCATACCATTTCTGATTTTTTATTTATAACATTTTTATCAACTGCTTGTCGTTTAGCCGGTTCCGAAAACACGTAACTGAGTCCCGTCACATTTATCTTTTATGCCACTTCCATGCGAATAGTCGACCTTGACAACCGGCCGTTAAAAAGAATCGATGAAAACTACTTGTTTGCCAGGAAAAATGTATATTTTCACTAGAAGCCAGTGAATAATTTCAGGATAATCGCAATAAAACTCTCCCAAAACGAAGGGGGGATCAGCATCAGCATCAAATGGAGACTGATGCGAAGCGGTTTCTCAAACTCGCAGATGTTGCAGGACTTCAAATCGGCCATGCCCCCTGGGGCTTATTTCAGTCTTCAGAAAACTGATTTGTTCTGGTTATTCAGTCTTTGCGGAAGCCACAGGCGAGCCGCGACAAACTTTTCCACCTTGGTGTAGTGAGTAGAGCGGGTGAGGATGAGTAGGAGGGAGATCATTGTACAAAGTACCAGTATTTGTTTTTGAATCTTTGTATCATTCTGAAGTCAATTTTGGTGCATCTTCAAAACATGAAGGATTACGAGGAATACACATCAGTCCAATGTGTTTGTCTGGGTAGGCCTATTAAATATCACTTTCATCGACAAATGTGTTTGCGTCGTTAACTTAAGGAAATTAACAAGGTATTGCTTTTTACATGCAATGTAGGTGACCATTCTAAGATTAGGTAACCCGTTCATATGGCGTTATCTTCTTTGATGCTAAAATGTAAAAACGTGTTATGTAAGTTTGGAATGGCCCTTACAAGGTATATTTTCTTTGGCCTAATTGGCTAGCTGTTTTAATGGGGGGGTGGTTTTGGTGTAACCCGACAAATCGGATATCTGGAAGAGGGAATAGCAGTGAATAATGTGAAATCAGTGGGAAAACACAATATTTATCAATTTGAAGTGCTTTTATTACAATCACTACAGATATTCAGGCCCTCGAAATACAATCATGAATGGTATTTTTCGTGGTTTGTACCAGTAACATTTATAACATAATATATTGAATATCACAAGTTCAGTATAAAGAGGTACATTATACCAATGCAAACACATATTTGGAATGGCCTAGCCGATAGGAAGAGTATATCTGCATTGAGAGTGGATTTCAGGCCAATGATGTCCATAGTGAAGAGCATAATTTCTGCTAGGTAAGATGTCCATATCTGAAATTGTATTTGGCTGAACAAATCACAATCACTTCTCAAATAGAATATTTAGTTTTATTTAGTACTTTCAAAGTAGATTGGTTGGTTAAACAGATAATAAAATAGACTTGGCCTCATAGAGGGTGCTGTTTCCGAAACCGGAGGTCGTTATCGTAACCGGGCAAATTGGGTGCAACAACAACGGTAACTGGACGATCATATTCAATAACCTTTTGTGGAAATTGTTTATGCTCTGCAATAAAGGGGTGAATGCCGCATATTTTCATACCGAAAAGATAACTCGGTCACGCTTGCTGTCGAGCCCAACAGTTGAAGACTGATTTCGCTTACGGAACCGGATAATCTTCTGTACCTTTATTTATTTGTTATGACAAGAAAAAAAAAATAAATTTAAACGCCTTGGTTTTCATCACTTCAGTTTACTGTCATGATGTTAGTATGTATTCAGCATTTTGGTGGAGAAGTGTATGAGGGGAAATACAGATTTAAAGGCCACGTCAGCAATCAGTTGATGTGTGATAATCCATAATTTATTTGTTTTCTTTGTTTATTAAACTGGGTAGAATTCGTTTATTTGAAGCATGTAGCATGGACGGAATAGCTAAATAATATATAGCCCTCAAGAGTATGAGGGCTATAGGTCGGCCCCAGTCACCTCCAGCGAGGGTTTTAGATAATTTTATTACGAATCACCCACCTCTGAAACTGACGTACATCTAATCTCTATCCCCTCCTGCTCACTATTTTAAAATCTTGAGCACTATTGTGAAATAGTAACGAATATATCGCCGTCTGAATTTTCCAGTCGAATTCCACTTTAAATGCGCCATGTTAACCATATACAGTGACGTCACCAACATGGCGGCGCACAGATTCGAAGTTCACGACTGGAAAATTCAGACGGCGATATATGCGTCACTATTTCACAATAGTGCTCAAGATTTTAAAATAGTGGGCAGGAGGGAATAGAGATTAGATGTACGGCAGTTTCAGAGGTGGGTGATTCGTAATAAAATTATCTAAAACCCTCGCTGGAGGTGACTGGGGCCGACCTATAGCCCTCATACTCTTGAGGGCTATATATTATTTAGCTAGGACGGAACTGAAGTTTGTCGCAGTTTTTCGTAGGATTCAGACCAGTCGATGCCATCGCGCCATCAGAGTAGTTTCACCTGCTAATATTTCTCTATGGATATCCGATAATATATTTTGAATACCCCTCTGATGCCCACCGTCTGTCTGACTGCTGCGCCATGTTGACGATGACAAATTTGTCATTTTCAGCTGCGTGTTTTTGGCAACTCATGAACTTGCACGTAAATAACATCCAAATTGTTTTAATTTCCCTCGCAGTTATATGAACATTTAAATCCTCACCTGTGTCCCCAATTATAATATATTTAAACAAATAAGCGTACGACATTTTGATGTTTTTCTGACACTTCTTCTTGATCAAGTCAAATGTACAGCAGCTGTGACGTCAACGGACCCGGAAATGAACTGAAGAGTACTGCAGCGATCTCCGAACAGGGTTGTCTCCCATCAATGCCACTTTGACATCGCAAGAGGGGAGACAACCCTGTGTATGGCTTTGCACTTCAGTGTAGTCTGCCCTCTGTTTTTATTTTTTTGTTACCATTTGTGCTAGCCTATGGTGTTGAACATTTCACCTGCTGCTGCTTGTCTTATTCCGGGGATTAATTAATGCGAGGGGGGGGGGGGTTATTAGCATAAATTAACTGGGCATGTTTAGATTAGCATTCCGAAAATAGATGAAATATGATATGTAAGGTGTTAGCCTCTATCACAGCTGTTGTATATACATAATTTTTGCTACCCTAACACACAGGCTACGTGGGCATTGTAATTGTAAAATCGTAGCCAGAACAAATAGTACGTCACAACTCAACAACTGTAGACTGCTGCGTGTTTCGATCCAAGGGATATAAGATTCAAGATTCAGGCACTTAGTTTCAACATAACTGCATTGACCGGATCCCTTCAATATTAAGTTTTGTACCATCTTACTATTTTCTTGCATGATATCTTAAAAGAGATATCTCAAACTAGCCTAGTAAACAGAACAGAATTAGCATTCGTTCCTACTTATAAAATCTGAAGTATGTTTCATAGCTCATGCCAAAGAAGTGTCAAAGAGATTTGTCTTCGATTCCAGTACCCAATGATGACGCGTGCAAAAAAAAATATAATATACTACAAAACGAAGACGAAGCTAGGTTCCTCCGGACATTCACTTTCCGACTAACCTTGCTCATTTCACTTGTACTATAACAACCGACATCAAGTACAGTTTCTAGAAATCTTGAAACTCCTGAAACTTAGAAAGATAATACCGGTATCTTTATGTTTTCCAGTGTCCCTTTTTCGATCTTTTTTGCTCAAATTCTTAGTAACAGTGGACAAAAAATCCTCTTGTCATTAGCTTACAATTATCGGAACAATGGTGGGCGCCAAGATCCTTCAGGATCTCTCGTTGTTAACCTAGATGATATTGTCAAAGTTCTAAAAATACATCTTATGCAATGCATGATTGCTGAGTGTAGACAATAACTAATAGCCGAGGGGTATTGGAGCCCATTGGGCTATTTTTTATTTTACTCTCCTCTGTCATTATTCCCATTTGCCCTGATTTTTTACTAGCTTGATGAGTCAGTAGTGATGAGACGATGAAAAGTGTATAATGGTTTAACAGCTATACATTTTGTTTTTCTTTGGTTATCTTCATTTTTAAATGTTACTATTGTCAATTTTTCCTGACAGATGAAAAATGGCAGATTTCTGTACCCTTCATAATAGAATATGCCAAAAATGGTAACTATATATAATCTGAATAATGTATAATACAATGTACCAACCAAGGCAATGCCGATCCATCTTCAAATATATATAAATGGATGTTTTATTACCAACCATGTTGTTCATGCGCTAATAAACTGCTCCTAGTTTGTCTTGTGTCACCTAAAACTTCTATTTATCTTTCAGCTGCATGGCAATACCAAACAATGTGACTAAATACAGAACCAGAGCAAGACATTTTGAAAATCCAGACACTTTCCTGTTCATACCACATGAGAAATGAGGATGAATCCTAGCTGCTGCGGGAAAATTCATCAGAAACCTCTGATACATATACCTACTTGTGAAAACACTGCTATCAACATCTCTCCATGATGACAATTTCTGCTGTCAATCAGGTTACCAAGAGGTTGCCTCCTCCAGAAAACCAACATGGCAGTTTAGTGCAACAACTAAAAAGTGTGTGTATTTCGGTCCAGTATACCTGATAACCACAATATTCTGATTGAACATGATCAGTTGATGATTCGGAATTTAACAGGATCGACACATTAATGACCAAAGACCAGTATTGGCTATACAGGGAACATCATGCAATGACTTTACTTTAGCATTTTTTTTTTCATATTTCCTACTTCCTTAAATATTGAATCTCAAAGTTACAGCTTGAAATTTTATCAACCCAAATGTTGCACGCAAGCAGATATGCCCAGTATACTCAATTGCGAGAACACATATTCCTGTCCGATTCACATGCTTACTAAATATTACATCCAAAAAATGGAGATTCTTGTAAGACTGCACCGGATTCATGTTGTTTTACAGAAAGATGTAATATACACACAATAAAAACTTGAAGTGCGCAAATAGTCCGAGAGCCAGAACGCAAAAAGGGGCCTAAATAAGGTTTTCGTTGCACCCCCCGCGTAGATTTAGTTTGACCACTGTTCATGAACGAGTATCATCTGCTGGTCAGTTCTAGACCTGATGTAGACATCTACGGTGGTGCCTAAGGTCACGGCATGCATTTCTTCACTGCTGTCTAAACAAGACAAAATTAACTCTAAGATGGGAGTAGGGGTATTTATGAATGTATATCTTTTTATTCTTGCACTAAATTTCTGTAACTTCCCATACCTGACCTCTGAATAATGTTCTATTAGATAACGTAATGCAAGTTACGCCTTTTACGTTTTTGACGCCATGATGACGTCGTAACTTGGAGGGTACATATTTCCCCGATTTTTTAGAAATGAGACTCGATATTTTGTTTTGCAGTTGCAGAAACTCTTTTTGCATTCTGCCTGATTTGTATTTGTGGAAGATAATCGTCTCTTCGTTAATTCTAGACCTGGTGTAACCATATAATATGCATTTCAGGGATGCAGCATAACCATGTTTAACGGCACCAGAGCATGAGAAACATGAAGTCGAAATAGGGGTAGGGGTAATTACGTTTATTTCTCTCCGATCCTAACGCAATGAAATTTAACACATATTGAGTCTGTGTTCGGATCATCCAGATAAAGCAACCCGATTCCGATTATCTTCAATACTGGTGTCACTATGTCGTTATTATCACCATGGAAGTATTTTTTCTCTGGACCTTTTGTTGTAATTTTCCAACGGTATATTGTTACCCTGTTAGCTATTGCTTAATTGATGTGTGTATTCAAGACCATGAATGCACGGCTTACATGGAACCGGGTGTTGACGTTTACGGCAAAGAGTAAGGTCGCATGATGCCTTCTCCCAATGCTCTCTGAGTAACACAAAAACAAACAAGGAATGGGGGTAGTGGTGATTATGCTTCGATATCTTTTTCACACTTGGGTCTAGACAGCTCAAGTTTTTAACACTGTGTGGTTGGATACTAGTTGAGCAAAACGAGGAATCAAACTTCCAACACTTCTGCTCTCTGTAATGTCTGTTTTGAACTTTAGTATATATTCTTTATAGCATAGTCAGTGTTACAGGGCTATTGCATCGTCGCTTTGAAATATTTGTATCTAATACCGCCCAAGTCGGTGTTAGGGTCGTGTGGTCATGTCATTCAATATATCCACATGAACAGCCACAATAAAAACGTGGCTGAGATCAAAAGCATCACAGGGGTTCTTTTGGTGTTTTTAGAAATATGCAGTCAGTTTATTTGTCGGTGGGGTAATATGACTTCTTGTCAGTACGGCGGCTTCGTTTTTCACCGCCCTTTTAATGTTGCGTTCAATTATGGTATATGTTTAATATGTTTCACACATGTTAAACTCTGCTCGACTTAGGTTAAGGGTCAATTCTTATCCTAGTACGGCTTTACATAAAGTTGCCGCTTGCATTTGTTAATCTCGCTTGTGATCAATTATTAACCAAGAACGGGAGTAGTATATAGAAGACGGATAAAGCCACATTTTCCAGGGAGGTAACTCTTGGTTCCTTTTTTCCGCCAGGGGGCGCACTTGTAGGTATGACGTCACTTCCGGTCTGTGTGAATGGGGCGTGACCTGTGAACATGATAGGACATGTACTGACCTGTCTGTGGGGTTTTTCCCTACAATGTCGTTCACCTTCGTGTTTTTTCGCGTGCGTCCGTGTCTTTTCGGTGAGGTCCGCCATCTTCAGAACATGATAGGCCATGTACTGACCTGTCTGTGGGGTTTTCCCACAATGTCGTTCACCTTCGTGTCTCTTCGGTGACCTCCGTGTCTTTTCGGTGAGGTCCGTGTCACTTCGGTCAGGTCCGTGTCTTTTCGATTACCCCTACAATAGGGGTCTGTATTATACAATATACAGGCCTGTATGGGGTATGGGGATGGTCATTTTTGAACATGATAGGACATGTACTGACATAGACTGGATCCAGCCCCTGTTTCATAATGTATTTTAAACGGGAAACAAGAGGAAGTAACTCTGCCTATTAAGAAATGCTTGAAACACGGACTGGACGGAACGTCACAAGGGAGCTAACTTTGCAAGAAAAAATGCAGAATATACTGTGCATTTTTTGTCACCAATGAAAACTCCGTATTCTGACCCCGCCCCCAACTCAAAGGATTTGATTGGTTCGTTCATATACGCACGCTGGAAGCAATGCGTTCATGTGACTTCAACAATGAGAATGACGTTACTATCATGACCTCAACAATGGGAATGACGTTACTGCCGAGACGTCACAGTATGGCATTAGAATGAAATTGATACAAATGTTGCAACCGAAGGTAAAAACATGTCAATCGTCCAGACTAACCACGCCTCCAGATGGAATCTTTACACGACGAAACCCATCAAATCGTCCAGTCTCTATTTTAAAAATAATTTTTTCATTTTTTTTTTTCATTCTATTTATTTATTTTTCATTCTATTTATTTGTTTATCAAACGTATATATTTATTAAAGATCATTTTATTATTATTAAATAGTACATATGAAATAGAGACTCGTCCAGTCTAGTACTGACCTGTCTGTGGGGGTTTTCCCGCCAGAATTTCGCTGACGTCTGCTTGGGCTGGGGGTTGTCACGTGCCGAACACCTGGCTCCCCGAATTGCAACATTGTTGCACGTTCGCTACAATGTTGCGGCATCGTGAACACCTGGTCTGGCGTCTGCGTGAGTGAGTTCACGTGCCGAACACCTGGCTCCCCGAATTGCAACAATGTTGCACGTTCGCTACAATGTTGCGGCGACCGTGAACACCTGGTCTGGCGTCTGCGTGAGTGAGCTCACGTGCCGAACACCTGGCTCCCCGAGATCAAGGCATGTCCAGACTTGTTCTGGGTTGTACAGTTCTGCCATGCAGAGGAATGCATATTAAATCTATAGACAAAGTGTATGGAAATAGACGTTTTGGGGTCTAGGTGGGCCACTAGTGGGTCGATGGAGTCGTATTAGGTATCAATGTGAAGCATTCGTGAAGGCGCATCCGACGGGCTGGGTGTGGGGTTGAAATATCGTCATTCTGCGCATGCGCGGTAGACAAAGGGAATGGAAATAGCCGTTTTGGGGTCTAGGTGGGCCACTAATGGACCGATGGGGTGGAGTGAGGTATCAATGTGAAGCCTATGTGAGGGCACATCCCACTGGGTGGATGTGGGGTCGGAATATCGCCATTCTGCGCATGCGCAATAGACAAAGGCTATGAAAATAGACGTTTTGGGATCTAGGTGAGCCACTAATGAGCCGATGGAGTTGAGTGAGGTATCAATGTGAAGCATATGTGAGGGGGCATCCGATTGGACTAGTGTCTCGGCCGTTGTCAACATTCCGCCCATGCGCAGACAGGGAATTTGGGGAAAAGGGTATGGAAATAGACGTGTTGCGGTCTAGATGAGCCCCTAGTGGTCCGATGGTGTCGTCTGAGGTCTTATTTTGAAGCTCTCGTGGAGGAGCATCCGACTGGACTCATGGTTCGTCCGTGTTCAAGAGTCTGCGCATGCGTAGTCTGGCCGTAGTATAGAAAGCAGGCATTTTGGGGGTGCGTGGCAGTGTGTTTGACCCACCACTATGGGTCCGTGTTTGTGGTTTGGTGGTGTGGGTTCTGCGCACAGACGTCACTTCCGGGTTTCACTAAAACTACCTCCGAACACAGAAGAGTTCCAATTTTTCCCGTACACGTAGGGTCCGGATTTTCAACATCCAAGATTTCCCCGGCCCGACCCGCCCCGGCCCGGCCCGGCCCGCCCCGGCCCGCCCCGCCCCGGCCCGGCCCGCCCCGCCCCGCCCCCGCCGCAGTGCGCGCGCGCTATCCGGCCGCACGCGCGCGCGCGTCATCACCGGAAGTGCGCGGGTGAATGTCGGGTGAAAAGGTCAAAGGTCACATCCAGGTCAAAAGGTCAAAGGTCTCCCTTTCGGCAAGGTTCGGCAACAATGTTGCGGCATCGATATACAGAGCTTGAACCCAAAAAGGGGATTGTAAATTAACCTGGGAAGGATGGGCAGTTCCATTTGCACCAATCAGCGGTCGAGAAAAAGAGCCAATGAGCGATCGATAAAAGAACCAATGGACGGGTACTAGAATTTCGCTCACGTCTGCGCCTACATCCGGGTACTAGAATGCATTCGCTTACGTCCGCGCCTACACCCGGGTTCTTGTACACCCGGGTAATGTTTTCTGGACATGGATGGGTTACCTTTGGCCCCATTCTAGGCCACTGGTTGGCTAATACGGTGTTCAAAGCCAGTTTCATGCATTATGCTCATACAGAAAACACACAAGACAGGGTTTTTTTGGTGAGATCTCATTTTGTTTTTTCAACAATAACTAACAACAACAACGTGAGAATAACCACATGACAACTGAAGCCCAGAACAGGGGGCTTGTACATTGAAAGAACTGAAGCCAGAACAGGGGGCTTGTAAACTTAAGCCCAGAACAGGGCTTGTACATTGTAATGATAGGCGGCCCAGTCATATACGAGTACATCGCGGTCCTCGGCCTTGGGGTACTCGTCAAACATCTGTACGATGGTAGATAAGGTTCTGCCCCGGCATCGATGGTACAGGTAAAACAAGCAATATTGTCCGCACACGCTGCTGGTCAGGCTTTGCAACATTGCACTGTTCCAACACCACGTCTCTGTGCCTTGATCCATGAAGTCTGTTAAATCGCGATGGAGGGGTGGCAGGCCGTACGGGTCAAAGTATTCGCCCTGCGCTTCTGTCAAGTACACGGCCACCCAATGTTCACCGGGCCGATTCATCGGGTCCGTGTTGAGAACGTAAGCGGCAGGATACACACGGTCTAATGGGAACACATCTCGGGCGAACACCCCTTGAAAGACCATACGTGTCCCTGGGTCATTCTCCAGCACGGTGGTTATCTGGTCTGTATCGATGTTAGGTGGAAAAGTCACACAGGACGTTGCGCGCCTTGTCCACTTGAATGATGTTGTCAAACTCGGCGTAGCAGATCACATTGATGGTGGTCCCGAGGGCTCGTGCAAAGTGGATTTCCAACCGTAAATTGCCTTGCTTGGCCAGGGCCAGCTGATGATCGTTCTCTAAGGTGGGGGTCAGATCGAAACAGAACAACGTGTATCCGTTCGCGTAGTCCTCCCGACTGATCATATTCCCTTCGTCCTGGTCGATTTGACCGGCGGCTGTAAACAGGCTCTGATAGGCTCGAATGAAATTCCTGCGCCCAAAGTTCGGTGTTAAGGCCGTGGCTGGGACCTGTTGTCCATCCACATGCAGGGCCACAAAATTGATGCCGAAATGTTTAAAGTCAAACGGATTCTCTGGGTAGGCTCCGCTGAAACTGGTATTTTCCACACAGGCCAGGATCAATCGCTTGGGTAGTTCCCCCAGGAACAGGTTTTCTTTGTTGGCGCTCATATTTCCAGCAGGCACAGAGAACACTTTGATTTGTACACGTCGGATAGGGTACTGGGCTGGTTTTGTTTCCAAGACTTTCATGTGTCCCAGTTGAACGGCTGGATTCGGTTTCACTTTTCGGACATACAGGACTGCGTCTTGGATGACAATCTTATAGTCGGCTGCATGTCCGTCTACGTCAGTGGCCATCAAGGCGAACGTCGGAGGCGCCCGTATCAGTGGGATTTTGATGGGGATCTTGTTCAAGAGGTACCGGTCTTGCATGAAAATGTCTGCGTGCAGTCGACCCATGAGATCCACCGAGGCGCCGTTGGCGGTGAAAGCCTTTCGTTTGTTATATCCTTCATTGTCCACCGTGCTCATGTGCTCGGCTGTGTCCTGGTAGAATAAAGCGGCTGTCAGCTGAGATTTTTTAGCCTCTCGTCCATACGACAACAGCGTCTCGATGTAGGCTCGATAGGGGTACGTGTTGGTCGAGTCACGGATGAGTTTGTCGCTGAGAAAAATATCCACCTGTTGAAACATCGAGTGCAGCCAGAGATTCGTCGGGCCCACCGTTGCAGCTTGGATGATTCTAGAGCCATCCCCATTGACGACCTTGGCTTTCACATATAAGTATGTATGGGCTAAATCCACATAGGCCGTATCCGCATTACTGATGGTGAACTCGATGGGCCCTGTTTCGTTGATGCTGGAGAGCGGGAGATGCTCCACCCATAATCCTTGTTCGGCACTGGTCTGTGTGGACGGCACGGTCCACAAATCAAATTTACTGTTGGTGGAGGGGCAGGAGTCAAGGACATGTTTAAGAAAAGATATCCTGGGTCTTCGATGTGCGTCGTCGCTGGGTCGGTCGTCGACTGGTGCGTGGTCTCGGTGGTGCAGGTCTTTTATTCCCTACGGTGCGTTGTGCTTTGGCCACCAAGACGCCTCCTGCTTCTTTGGCCCGCCGTTTCAAGGCTTCTCTGGGTGCCGTACCCCCCAAGACATCACCGGCCACTTGCAGTCCACTGCGTATCGCTTGGTTGCCGATTGCTTTCACCCCACGCGTCACCAAGGGTAGGAACGTTTTGACGATGCTCCCGAGTATGTTCCCCAGCCCATGTCCTCGTTGCATGCGTGCACCACTAAAAACGGGAAGGCCACCCCCGGCCTGTTGGGCATAATAGTCCATATAGCTGCGTGCATCGCACTCGCAAGGGACCTTCATTATACAAAGTGGGGAGCACGTGCTTGTCGAAAATGACGTGTCAGCACCACGTTTCCTCGTTCGAATGCATCCGGTCGTCCCGTGTCATCTCTTATATCCACCGTGATAATGTTAATGTCGGTTTGTCGTACGGGTAGGTAGAGCATGTGAGTGAAACTGTGGGTGACTTGATCTCCATACGTCTTTTTAATGGGGACCACCCGTAACAGAGGTGTGTTGATATCGCCCACGATGTGGTTGTCAACTACGTCCGAGTAGACGTAGAGTCCGTACATACCCGACTTCATATCCATCGGGATCTGGCCATGGCCCTCGGATGGACCCGAGTAGGTCGCGTGAGCGAGACCCAGCATTTGCTGTAGGATAGGACTCAGTACGACACTCACGTTGGCGGTGAGGAGGATCTGTGACGCAGTCATGTGACGCAGTCAGTATGTCGGCACCTCTTCCCACTCCCTTATATGTGTTGTAATTTTTTCCTGTATATGGCGAGATTCTGCTGGTGGACGTTTCGTCCCCGAGGCCCGCCCCCTGTACAGACCTTTTGGTCTTTGATATATGTTGGCATTTGTGGGAAGTTGATGCTGGGTCGACATCGGGCCTTACAGACTAGTCTTTTGTGCTAAATGCCGTCATTTACATCTGACGACGATACAACTCACCAATCTCCAATGTACGAGTTGTCACAGCGAAACAGCTCACCAATTCCCAGTATACGAGTTGTCAGAGCATTTTCATCATAGCTCTCTAGATTTGTATCTAATACCGCTTATGCCGGTGCTAGGGGCCGTGTGGTCATATCATCCAAGTTGCCACATGAACAGGTACAATAAAAGCGTACCTGAGATACAACACATATCACGAATCGTTAGATTCTTGGTATGTGCTTTAGAATAGGTTAACCAGAAGGCTATTCTGTGAAGTCATGTGACGCAGTCAGTATGTCGGCACCTCTTCCCACTCCCTTATATGTGTTGTAATTGTCGTTGTGTACGTTGTAATCGAAGTCCACGTGATTCTTGAAGGGAAAGGATTTTATGGGTTTTGAAACATTCGTGACCTCCCGTAGAGCTTTATAATGCAACAGTCTTGTCAGCCCCTGCATGAACTCCTTGGGGGTATCGTATTGGCCTTCGGGTGACTCGGGTGTTTTTGCCTTCGTTGGCTGACCTGTATCTGTTCTCTTATGAATATGACTATATGCAGGCGCTTTCAAAACCCGATCCATTCAAAGCCCGTTCCTTCTCATTCACCAAACGCTATATAGACGATCTATAACCGCTATATAAATGAGGCAGTGAAGGATATATATCCACCTTCACTGGATTTGAAGGAAACTACATATAGCCCTACAGGCACATCATATTTAGATCTATATCTCTATAAAAATGAAGCGGGCATTCTCTCTCGTCGACTTTATGACAAAAGAGATGATTACAATTTCGACATCGTAAACTATCCCTTTCTGGACAGTAATATTCCAGTGGGACCTGCATATAGCGTATACATATCTCGCTTAGTAGCATTTGCTAGATCCTGTGTTAAATGTGACGATTTTAATCAACGTCGCAAAACACTGGTGCAGAAACTTAAAAAACAGGGCTATTCCACCAAGCGCCTACACTCAAAGTTTCTCAAATTTGGCGATACATATCGCATGCTGATAGCAAAATACGAACGTAGCGTGCAAGATCTATGGCGCTACGTTTCGTAACTTGTGTCTAATTCCGCTAAACCCGGGGCTAGGGGCCGTATGAACCCATGTACTTCAAGATCCTCATGGTACTCATATGAACAGTTACAATCAAAGCGTGACTGAGATACATCATTCTTTAGATGACGACTTTACAACGAATATTATGGATTAAGAATACTGATCAGCGATACGAATTTGATATTTTAGGAACATCATGATGTCTTACCGGCATCATTGAAAACTGTTGACCGCTTCTCTCTTGCAGGAAACAAGCCTACGTTTTTGTATACTATGATGGTCTTTTTGAATTTGGTGCTAATACTGTTATATGGAAAATGGAATAGGTCTTTGGATTATGGACGCGGATATTCTCTAATGGACGACGGCTGGATTATGAATGACGGACTAGACGCTTGTAACCTCGTACCACACTTCATTGGCTCGCACGTTGTACCACGAGTAAGGGTATTGGATATCCACGAGGCCACATTCCCATCATCCAGGTAAATGCAACGGTTGCGGTAACTGGGTGACGTACTTGGCCAAGGTGTTGTCAGGAAACACATCCAGCGAACTGTTACTGGGTAGGGTGAGGTAAAGCATGGCGACTGAGCTGTCCTGCTGCTGCTGTTGGTTTTAATAGGTGTTCCATGCCTTGGGCGGTTGTGTCCGGCGTCGTGATCGTCGCGGTGACTTGCTACGTGTCACGGCTCTGGAGATGTGGGGTGTCCTGATCAAGGATGGTTTTTTAAAGGCCTGAAAAGAAGGTGCCCGTTGTGGTGGTGTTTTGGGGGGTGACTCCGGGTCCCATTCGGCTTCCCAAGAAGGTAGTGGGCCACTCAGCGATTGCTGGGTCCGCTGCATAAAGGCCCAGCGGTGGGGATTTCCCACCAATTCCTGTGGTACATGTATGTCTTTCAAGCCTTAAGCGAAGATCTCCCATCCTCGAGGATCTGTGTGCGACCTGCGTTGACGCATCAGGTCATTCACTAAATCCGTCATGTGGGTCCCGGGGACCACCTGATTCTGTACCAGGAGTTCGCCTTTATCATTCCAAGTCATGTTAGGTTGGAAGCGGCCAACGGTGCTAAGATGGCCCCGAGAAAGCCGCCTTTCTGTAACACCTTTTTCTTTTGTGTTTAAGAGACTCGCTTCTGGACTAGGGTTCGGAGACCTGTCTTATGCTTGGCCAACTTGGTCTTCTGAGCCGGAGTCAGTGGAACGTTGCCTTTTAACAGGTTGTACCCGATCTCGCACAGACAGCGTACAAGGTCAGGGTCCGCACCGCGTACAATGGTTCGGACCCCCCAATGGTGGGGCCGTCTTCAATACACGGAGCGTCGGATCGTGCTTCCGTACTCGCGCAGACATCATGTACAACTAATGCTAGAACTCACAACTCTGCTCTTTTTATCTACCTCAGAGAACAGAGACAAAGTCAACCATGCTGTGGTATTAATTCTTTTTATTATCCCCATCATCAAACACACACTCCAGCTGGGGGTGCCACTGTGGGTGTGTTTACATTATTTTTGCATGTACACGTGGCGGATCTCCCCGGGAAAGATGCCGGTCCGTAGTCGAAGGTGGTCGGGGTGGCTTGCTTGAGGTCGAAGAGCATATACCCGTGCTGAGGGGTTGTCGCATCTTTGAATGCTTCCAACGCAAACGGGGTGCGCCCGGGATACATCTGTCTCGCCAGGTGCAGCAGTTGAGTGGTATCTCTCGGGTTTTTGAAGACCACCAGGTAGTGGGCATTTAAGCTGATGTTCCTATGTTCTTTGTTTTTACTGAACAGATTCTGCACAATGTAGATGATGCTGAGCCGTCGATGATGGCTGCCTTTGGTAAAGAGTTGGGTGACCCGCGCATCCGTCTCCGCCATGAGATCATCCAGAACCACCAAGGTGTCGGGTTCCAAATCGGCCAGGTTGGGTAGGCCGTCCACGAACGTGATGTGGGGCATTGCTGCATACGCTGCCTGCCATTCTCCGTAACACCACACGACTCGGCGTGCTGTCGGCGTGTTGAAGGAGCTTCCTGACGAAGTGCGTTTTGCCGGAGCCCGTCGGTCCTGGGATGACGCAAGTGAAGGGATGCTGCCACCGAGGGTCCATGGTTCGAGCTGTATGCGCTGTCGTGGTAACCCGCTCTTGTAAATTTGGTACGAGTGAACTGGAGTGGTGGTTGTGGGTACAACGTCGGTCGTCGTTCTCTGTTCACTGTGAGTGATGATGGTGGTGGGTATAACGTCGGTCGTCGTTGTCTGTTCACTGTGAGGGATGAAATCCGGTGGGTTTTCAGGCGTAGTGGGTGTACTTGGTGTAGGTGTTGACTGTATACTCGGTGTGGAGCTCGATGTGGCTTGTACACGGGGTTTGGTGGTGGTGATGACTGGGCTCGTTTCGATCACGGAGGTGATTGGTGCTATCTGTAGACTGGTTTCACTGCCACTCACAGCTGGAGTTCTAAGTTGGTTAAGTAGCGTGCTGACATAGGCTACGTCGTAAAACACACCTCCGTACAACACACTCAGCAGGGTTAGCAATATCACCACAAAGCCCACTTGCGCTTTGTGCGTTTTGGGAGACGCTGTGTTCAGAGGCAGCTGCTGCTTGTCCATAGCACCGTGGTCGAACGTGGAATGAAGGATGACGGTAGTGGTGACAGGCTTTATAGTCGTTTCACCTGGTTGGCCGCCACCCAGGAATTGAAGGAACTGGGCCAGCCTTGCCATTTGACGAAATGAAACAGTTTACCACGCCGACGTTCCGTTTTCAAAATCTGCTCCACCGTGTAGTAGTATTGCTGTGTTTTAACAACAGGCTGTAATTCCGTCTCGTAAAACGTCCCTAGCAACGGTTCCCCTTGAAGATCTTCCAGTTCATAGACTCGCTGCTGTCGGGGTAGGCGCCGTTTAATCAGAAAGTGCTCATCGCTCCAGTTGGGCAAGTAACTTTTCTCAAATTGACCTTTGACTTTACTGATCCGTACAGGGTCTCCGACCTTGTACACCTCCTTCGTCGTTCGCTGCGATTGCCTGGGGTACGAGACACGCCGGACTTGGGCTTCATTGCGTTGGGTCACGGTAATGGGGGCTCTCTCTATACTCCGGTGATAGGCTCGATTGTAACCACTCACAAGTTTCGGGAGAACATCGATGTACCGCCATGTATTCTTATAGGTGAAATATTTATACATGCGGCCTTTGAATGTCCTGTTGAACCTTTCCACCACGGAAGCCTTGGTCTCGTTGTACGTATGAAAGAAAAACACCTTCTGGGCTTTCAGAAACTGTTGGAACGGTCTGTTGAGGAATTCCGTGCCTTCGTCGGTTTGCAAATGCATGGGTTTGCGCCCGGTCTTGAAGATGTCCTTGAACGCCGCTATGAGATTCGCCCCCGTTTTCGTCCGGATGGGTACCACCCACGCATACTTCGACAGGATATCGATGCACGTCAAGATATACCGATTCCCATCGTTGTGTTTGGCAAAGGCGCTCATATCGACCAAATCCGCTTGCCATTGGGCATCTAGTCCTCCCACGATGACACGGTTCCGTAGAAAATGGCGACGGGCAGCTCGATGTAAGGTATAGGTGTCTTGTTTTCTTAACCAATCTCGGACTTGAGCACGTTGTATCCCCTGGGGTTTGGCCGCTCGATAGAGAGCCGTCAATGCATTATAGGCCGCCGGACTGTCGGGACTGTAGTATAAGTTATCCTACACCTTCTCCCAGCTCTTCATGGTGACAAATGATGATGGACCCTGGCTCTATCGTTTATTTATAACGGGTATATCTTGGGCCGGAGTTTCTTTCTGATTTTTTTCGTTGGCTTTTGCCAGCACATTGCCCATGGTAAATGACCAGTCCAACTCGTCTGATGACCGATCTTCCTCCGTAAGCACTTGATCCACATCTACCACGGCATCTTCCAATGCAGACCATAGATCAAAGTAAAGGGTAAAATGGACTGTACCCCCATCTAGCCGAGCCAATTGAGCAAAGAGGGGCCGCGTCGGATGTACACATCGTGACACAAGTGGATGAGATCGCCGTTCAGTTCACCAGACAACACCCGTTTGAATTTGGTCCAGCCCTCTCGGGACAGACGAATGTGAGCCGGGCACGGTTGTGTAGGGTCCGCATCACAAATGTCTCCCACCTCCTCCATGATATCGACCTTATCCGCATAAACGTGCAGGAAGACCTCGGGGGTCAAGCTGAGATACGCCCGTATTATGGTCAGTAAGTGAATGGTACAAGATTTGACTGTCTCTCGTATTTATAGGGACAACCCCGTGAGATCAAAGGATCGGGTGGTCATGTCACTGGGCTGACTGAGTCTAGCCGGATAATCAATGGCATCATCGTCTGCCTCCGCTTCATTGCTAGACATTTGTTCATTGGGTTCTGCCGCCGCTTCACTCAGGGCACGAGCCCACTCCAACTGAACAGCTGACCGCTCGTCCGGTGTAAACAGCTGGTCCACAATAGGCACCACTTTCTCGAAGGCTGTCCACAAATCGGGGTCTAGGGTGAAGCCTCGCGTAGGGTCTTGGTAACGGCCCAGGCGTGGGAAGAAGGGTCCACGGTGTACGTAGATGGCATTGTCTATGTGGATGAGGTTTCCGTCGAGCTCACCGCTCAACACCCGTTTAAATTTGGTTCAGCCGTCACGGTGTAGCGTAACTGTATTAGATACGGTCTCAGCGGGCGACCAGCAAACAACTCCACGGTCTTCCACGAGGGTGACTTTATCTTCATAGACGTGTAACCCCACCCGGGGTGTAAGGGGAAGGATGGCTCGTAGGACTGGTGACATTCAGGGATTTTATTCGGCTCGAAAGAAGAATTCGCTAGCTTCTCTATTTAGAAATTGTTAAGGGGGGTGAGGGTGACTTCTCCTGAACCGATTGGATTAATCTAGATCAGGAACATGTGAACAATGTTGAAGTTCTGAACATTGTGGCGGGGTGTGACAACAAGGTCAGTATACAAAACATTTGTTACGTATTCCCCCTTTTTTCTCTCATCCTACAGTTCTTAGTAATAGGGTTAGGAAAATAATATTCGAAAACAGATGTTACCATGGACAAGTAATGACAGGGGTTCAGCAGAACTGAAAACATGGGTACCTTGTCATTCCGTCACGCTGGAATGTGTTTTGTGTCATTTCCGGCTTGGTTGCAAGTTCGAACACATTTGACTCGTTGGTTAATTCAGTGTTGACAAGTTATTTACTCTCTTATTATATTGTAATTAATTTGTGGAGAACTTAGGGTGCGGCCCTCCCCCCAACCAAGTTTTCAATTTCTGCTGGCTTAGATAGTGTCTACAATTCCGCGTGGGGAGACAAAGGCTCACATGTACGGTACCATCTCATGTCAACATATTAATCCAAATTTGTCATCAACATTTCATAATGCGAGTTCATCAGAAATCCAACATCTCAACAGGTCAGAGGGGTGTGGTTCTTTTTGATGGCATAACCCATATTCGGTGGCTCTGATGTTGGCTTCAAAACTTAATCCTGATATGCCCTAGCTAGTTTGAATTAAATAGGGTGCTACCTTTCTCGAGAGGAAAAAATGGCTGACCTGTTTATATGCACCTATATATCTGTCCGCGTCTGATAAACTTGTTTCCTAAGTATCCTACATGGTCGTCGCCAGTATTTTTCGAGAAATAGGTAGTTTCCTATGCTTACTTATTAGGAAGCCCATTACTGTGATTATGGTGATGTCCAATATAGGAGAATAACATACGGTTGGGGCACTGAAGGGGGTCGTTCGCACCCAACGACTCCCTCCCCTAAAGACGTCCTTTTTATTATTTATTTTTAAATGTGCTGTATCGGTACCGTACACGAATTCAGAAACCCAGGTTCACGGCTCACGACGGACACACATAATTTATATTTGTATAATGTTATATATGATCGATTCGAGTATTAAACAAAGATTAAAGCGCCTATGAATCGAAAATGCCGACTACGTTTGAATTCCAAATTTCAATTTTTGGGGATTTAGGCATTAAATTAATGTAGTTCCAATAAAATTTCGTAAAGGAAGAAACATCTTGTTTTGCTACACTAGAACAACTGCAATATTCTAATGTGAATGGACGTTTTAGTGTAGAGATAGTTTATGCCTGCTCCTAATGGGAATGCGCATGGGTCAAAATTCACTTCCGGTCACGTGATCGGAACCGGAAGTGAGATTATAAGCCCAACAAGAGTTACCTGCCCCTGAATACGAATGTAAAATGTTCTTCAGTTACTTCAATGTTAATTGACATGTCCGGGAAAATACAACAAGATTTATCTGCCCCTGAATACGACTGTAACATCGGAGTAAATGAAGGACATATACATGAAGGACATATAATCTCACGGAATGCACGTCATCAAGAATGGTGCCCGACAATATCGCCAGCTATATGTCCAGCATAAATGGTAAGTGTGGAACCCTCCTTTTCTCCACATGTCTTATACCGAGAACCAGAGACGAGTGAATCGCACCAAATGAGTCGCCTGGACCTAGGCTTCCATAGCGTAGTGTGGGGTGAATAAATAGGGCTGGTCATGCGCAACCGGACGAACCAATGCACTATAAACACGGCGGTCGGTGACGGTGTGGGTCATTCATCACGCGTCATTTCGTCGACCATGTCGCCAGTTCTACGAGCACTCCTTCTCCTTACACCCGAAATGGGGTTATACGTCTATGAGGATAAAGTCACCATCGTAGAAGACCGGGATGTTTGCTGGTCGGGCCCGGAGTCCACATCAAAAACGGTTACGCTACACCGTGACGGCTGGACCAAATTTAAACGGGTGTTGAGGGATGAGCTTGACGGGAATCTCATCCACGTGGAGAATGCCATTTACGTACACCGTGGGCCATGCTTCGCACGCCTGGTGCGTTACCAGAATCCCACCCGAAGCTTCAACTTAGACTCTGATCTATGGACGGCCTTTGAGAAAGTGGCGCCTAACGTGGACCAGCTGTTTACACCGGACGAGCGGTCAGCCGTCCACTGGGCCTTGTCTAATGCTATTAAGGACGCACTGGCCGAGCCCAATGAGCAAATCATCAACCGCGTCAAGGAGGAAGACGAGAGGGACTATCCGGTTCTCACCTACAAAGACGTCCTGGATAAACTTAACACCCGTATTCCACCGTCGGATGACGACGACGTCATAGATTACCTGGATATGCTTAGTCAACCCAGTGACAATCGCATCCATACAACAGAGGCCGCACAGCGTCAGAACCCAAATGAAAGCATCCAGAAAGGAACTTTGACCCCAGCGCCAGATATTCACAGATAATATGGGATGTACGTTTCATGTTGCTATCCCATGATGCACCATTTTGAAGGCTAATAAATAGAGCCGATTTCTCAAGACTACTGACTTATCTTAAACCATGCGACGTGGAAGGTCCCGCTCACCGCTCGCCCGGAATCAAGTCCCCACTGAGGAGGGAAACTTTACCACAGATCCCGACGAGCCACCCACGGAGGTACTACCGATATCGGAAGCTGTGAGTGCCATCTACTAGCGTCATTGGCCTACCATCCGGCACTATTTTCACCGACATCGCCCTATATTGGACTTGCACAATTTCCGGTTAGATGATAACACCCTCCCACCACGCCTATATCAGTTTTGAGGACCAAGCCACAGCCTTCAAATTAAATCTCACCCTTGATTATTTATTACGGCATAAGGAGACGGAATAGCTCCGGTACTTTTACCCCAGTCACAATACCCTCGTGTACGACCACCCCTTCACGATTACGGATCGACACGGCACTGGACCAACTAGAAACCTTGGATAGCTTGGAATGGGCCCGACAATAACGCCCCAACACCAAATGGCAGGTGGATATTACGACGAATGTTACGTTTTACGTGACTAAAATAATCGACCACCTGATCCTTTGATCTCATGTCATGGACTTTTCCTCCCTATAAATACGAGAGAGAGTCACATCTTGTGCCATTCACGTGCTGACCATGACGGAGCATATAATACGGGCGTTTGTCAGCCTGACCCTCGAGGTATTCGTGTACGTTTATGCGGATACGGTCGATATCATGGAGGAGAGAGACATCTGTGATACGGACCCTACACAACCGCACCCGGCTCACATCCGTCTGTCCCGTAAGAGGGTGGACCAAATTCAAACGGGTGTTGTCTGGCGCGGCCTCTTCTTTGCTCAACTGGCTCGGCTAGATGGGGATACAGTGCATTTTACCCTCCACCCTGTTCTATGGTCCGCGTTGGAAGATGCCGTGGCGGATGTGGATCAGGTGCTTACAGAGGAAGAGTTGGACTGGCCATTTACCATGGACGATGTGTTGGCAGAAGCCAAAGAAAACTATCAGAAAGAAACTCCGACCCCGTCCCAAGATATACCCATTATAAATGGATAGAACCGGGGCTCATCGTCATTTGTCACCATGAAGAGCTGGGAGAAGGTGTTGGACACGTTGTATTACAGTCCCGACAGTTCCGCAGCTTATAGTGCATTATCCGCCCTCTGTCGAGCCGCTAAACCCCAGGGGATACAACGAGCAGAAGTTCGAGATTGGTCAAAAAAACATAACACTTATACCTTACATCGATGTGCCCGCCGCCATTTTCCACGGAACCGAGTCATCTTTGGTGGTATAGATGCCCAATGGCAGGTCGATTTGGTCGATATGAGAGCCAAACACAACGATGGGAATCGGTATATCTTGACGTGCATCTTATCAAACTATGCATGAGTGGTACCCATCCGAACGAAAACCGGAGAAAATCTCGTAGCTGCGTTCAAGGGCATATTCAATACGGGTCGCAAACCCTTGTATTTGCAAACCGACGAAAGCACGGAATTCAGACCGTTCCAACAGTTTCTGAATGCCCAGGTTCAACACGACGTTCAAAGGCCGCATGTATAAATATTTCACCTATAAGAATACAAGGCGGTACACCGATGTTCTCCTCCAGCTGGTGGAGGGTTACAATTGAGCTTATCACCGGAGTATACAGACAGCACCCATTACCGTTACCAAACGCAACGAAGTCCGGCGTGTCTTGTATCCCATGCAACCTCAACCACGATCGAAGGAGGTGTTCAAGGTCAGGGATCCTGTACGGATCAGTAAATTCAAGGGCAAGTTCGAGAATATTTACCTCTCCAACTGGAGCGATGAGCACTTCCTGATTAAATGCCGCATACCCCGACAACCACAAGTATATGAACTAGAGGATCTTCAAGGGGAACCGTTGCAAGGAACGTTTTACGAGCAAGAATTACAGCCCGTGGTGAAAATAGGCCAAGACTACTACACTGTGGAACGCATGCTGAAAACAGAGCGACGCCGAGGTAAGACGGTGCATCTCGTGAAATGGTAAGGCTGGCCCAGTTCCTTCAGTTCCTGGGTCCCGAACAACCAGACGAAACGGTAATAAGGCCACAAACCACAGCCATTCATTCTACGCTTGACCATGAACACGATGCTATGGACAAACAGTAGCTGCCTCTGAACACAGCATATCCAAAATCGCGCAAATCACAAGTGGGCTTTGTGGTGACATTGCTAATCCTGCTGGACATTTTATATGGGTGTGTGTTTTACGACGTGGTGTACCAAACCACTCTTCTCATCTCACCAAAGACACAACCACCAGCCGTGAGTGCAAGTAAGACGAATGTACAGAGCCCCTCCAGGTTAGTATCCACCAAATCCCTGATCGAAACGAGCCCAGTCATCACCACCACCACCACCACACCAAGTATACACTCCAGGTCAAAATCAAACACCACACCAAGTATTGCAGTGCCTATTACGTCCGAAATCCCATCGGATTTCATGACCCACAATGAACGCCGTAACGTACCGACAACGACGACCAACGTTGACGCACCGACGACTCCGTTTCACTCGTACCAAATTTACAAGAGCTGGTTACCACGACAGCGGATACATATCCAACCATGGACACCCGGTGGCAGCACCCCTTCACCTGCCTTATTGCGGGGCCAACGGGCTCAGGCAAGACGCACTTGGTCCAGAAACTCGTTCAATACGCCGACAGCATGATTACCCCACCAACTGTCCTGGTCGTGTGGTGTTACGGCGTATGCAGCAATGCTTAACATCACGTTCGTGGAAGGCCTACCCAACCTGAACGACTTAGAACCGGACACTTTTGTGGTCATAGATGATCTTATGGCGGAGACGGATGCTCAGGTCACCCAGCTCTTTACCAAAGGCAGTCATCATCGGCGGTTCAGCATCATCTACATTGTGCAGAATCTGTTCAGTAAAAACAAAGAACATCGGAACATCTGTTTAAATGCCCACTAACTGGTTGTGTTTAAAAACCCGAGAGACACCACTCAACTGTGGAACCTAGCGAGGCAGATATACCCCGGACACACCCGGTTTGCGTTGAAAGCCTTTAAAGATGCGACAACCCTCAACACGGATATATGCTCTTCGATCTGAAGCAAGCCACCCCGACCATCTTCGACTACGGACCGGTATTTTCCTTGGGGAGACCCACCAAGTGTACATGCAAAAATAATTTAAACACACCCACAGTGGCTTCCACGGATGGGTGTGTGTGTTTGATGATGGCGATAATAAAAGAATTAATACAACATCATGGTTGAGTTTATCTCTGAAGTGAAAGAGTATTCAGGAGGTAGCCCGAAAAGGAAGAAAAGGGCAGGGTTGTGGGTTCCAGCGTTACGGGATGACCGCTCGAGTACGGAAGCACGTTCCGACGCTCCGTGTATTGAAGACCGTCCCACCAGAGATCGTTCGGTCTATTGTACGCGGCGCGGGCCCTGATCTTGTGCGCTGTCTGTGTGAACTCGGGCATAACGTCTTAAAAGGGAACGTGCCGCTGACTCCGGCTCAGAAGACCAAATTGGCCAAGCTTTAAACAGGTCTCCGAACCCTGGTCCAGAAGCGAGTCCCTCAAGCACAGAAGAAAAAGATATTACAAAAAGGTGGTCCCCCCCCCCCCGCGGTGCGAACTTAGCCCCGCTGGCCGATTCCGTGTTGGGGCCAGTATTGGGTGAAATGAACCACACGAAAAAAATGGTCCTCATCGAACCCCGCCTGTTTGAAAGCCTTCAATCGCCGTATCCGATCCCACCTACGGTGAAGACACTCAAAATGCTCGATTACGAGATGCAACAGATTCTACAACGACTGGGGTTAAGCGACAGTGAGAAAGCACAACAGTACAATCAGACGCTTGGCCAATACAAAACCCCTGAACCAAGCCAGCGTCAGTCGCACAGCCAGCACAACGCGTACCGCCAACACCACTTGTCCCACAGCCGCCATTACCAGGTGTACCATCCACAGCGCCACAGTGGGTCGAAGACGAAGTCTTACAGAGTATACCCGCGTCGTTCAAGGAACAAGCTGGACTGGTATTACAGCGAGTGAAAGACAATCCGAACATGAACTGGAATGATAAAGGCGAACTACCGGTACAGAACCAGGTGGTCCCGGGTACCCACATGACGGATTTAGTGAATGGCTTGATGCGTCAACGCAGGTCGCACACGGATCCTCAAGGATGGGAGGTGTTTTAACAAGGCTTAAAAGACATGCATGTACCACAGGAATTTGTGGGGAACCCTCAGCGTTGGGCCTGGATGCAGCGTGACATAGAACAGCAATCTCCAGTACGCGCACCCCGCATGTCACAACGACAGACTCGACCCCCAAGGACCTGGGAAGCCGAGTGGGAACCGGAGTCAACACCCAAAACACCGCAACGGATACGCTCCTTACGGAAACCTTTCACACCCTTTAAAACACTGGTCAAGAGCTGTGACACTTAGCAAGTCATTGCGGCGATCACGACGCGGGGAACAAGCTCCCAAGGCCTGGGAACACTATTAAAACCAACAGCGGCAGTAGGAAAGCTCAGTCGTCATGTTTTACCTCACACTACCCAGTAATAGCTCGGCTGCGGTGTTTCCCAACAGCCCATTAAGCCCATTATGTCACGCAGCTGCCACATCCCTTACATCTCCCCGGACGTTGGGAGTGTGACGTGGTACAACGTGCAACATGATACGGTGTGGTATGAAGTTGTATACGAAGGCAACACCTATACCTTCACTCGTCCCGATGGCCAGTGCCATACACTCAAAATATTTATCCAGGCGTTGCGTAACCTCATCAAGAGCTCGAGCCCTGGAAGAATCAATATCTCTCCATTTGCGAACATGATCCATATGGAGTACCACGAGTGGATCCTGATCATTTTTCAGACCAATGTGACCGTACGTTTCAGCAAGACGCTGAAGGAGCTGTGTGCACTGGGGATGGATAACTATGTCGGACCCGGTCTGCTCCGGGGGAAGACCATGCTGGATCTTAAGGCTGGCTTGTATGGACTCTATGTATATTCGGATGTGGTGGATGATCACATTGTCGGCGATATCGATGCGCCCCTGCTCCGCGTCTGCCTAGTGCAAGGGGACTACGGAGATCAGGTCACACAGGGCTTTAACCACGTACTCTATCTACCGGTGCAACAAACTGACATCAGTACCATCACCATCGATATAAGGGATGACACCGGACCTCTGGCATTCGAAGTTGGGAAAGTGGCGGTAACACTTCATTTCCGACAAGCACGTTCTCCCAACTTCGTATAATGAAGGTACCTTACGAGTGCGATGCGTATAGCTATATGGACTATTATACCCAACAGACCGGTGCTGGTCTTCCTGTCTTTGCTGGTACATGCATCCAACGAGGACATGGGCTGGAGAACGTACTCGGGAGAATCGTCAGCACGTTCCTGCCTTTGGTGACGCGTGGGGTAAAAGCGGTCGGCAAACGAGCGGTCCGAAATGGGGTGCAAGCCCTGGGAGATGCGTTCAACGGTGTTCCAGTTCCAGAAGCATTGAAAGGCCGAGTCAAAGAAGCAGGAGGTGTCTTGGTCGCCGAAGAACAACGAACCGTAGGGAATAAAAGACTTGCACCGCCGAGACTGTACAGCAGTCGACGACCGACCCATCGAGGACGCACATCGAAGACACGGGATATCTTTGCGTAAACATATCCGTAATCCCGCCCCTCCACCAACAGTGAATTTGATTTGTGGACCGTCCTGTACACACAGACCAGTGCCGACCAAGGATTACGGGTGGAGCATCCCCCGCTCTCCAGCATCAACGAAACAGGGCCCATCGAGTTCACCATCAGCAATGCGAATACGGCCTATGTGGATTTAGCCCATACGTACTTGTATGTGAAAGCCAAGATCGTCAATGGGGATGGCTCCAGAATCATTGACCGTGCAACGGTGGGACTGACGAATCTCTGGCTGCACTCTATGTTTCAACAGGTGGCTATTTTTCTCAGCGACAAACTCATCAGTGACTCGACCAACACGTAGCCCTATCGAGCCTACATCGAACGCTGTTTTCGTATGGACGAGAGACGAAAAAAATATCAGTTGACACCTCATCTACTTTCCCGGGACACACCCCAGCAAATGAGCACGGAGGACGACAATACGGGATGGAACAATCGGAAGGGTTTCACTGCGAACGGCAACTCGGTCGATCTCATCGGTCGACTGCGCGCAGGCCTCTTCATGCAAGACTGGTACCACTTAAACAAGATTTCCATCAAAATTTAACTGATTGCCTTGATTGCCGTTTGCCGTTTGAGTGCCGCCTTGATTGCCGCTGACGTAGAGGGGCATGTAGCTGAAGAGGCATCCAAGAGGCTGTCCTGTACGTCCGAAAAGTGAAACCGAATCCAGCCGTCCAATTGGGGCACCTCAAAAACCAGCCTAGTACCCTATCCGACGTGTGCAAACCAAATTGTTCTCTGTGCCTTTCGGGAATATGAGCGCCAACAAAGAAAACCTGTTCCTGTGAGAACTCCTGGAACGATTGATCCTGGCCTGTGTGGAGAATACCAGTTTCAGCGGAGCCTACCAGGAAAACCCATTTGAATTTAAACATTTCGGCATCAATTTTATGGCCCTGCATGTGGACGGACAACAGGTCCCAGCCACGGCCTTAACACCGAACTTTGGGCTCGAGAATTTCATTCGAGCTTATCAGAGCCTGTTTACAGCGACCGGTCAAATCAACCAGGATGAAGGGAATATGATCAGTCGTGAGGACTACGCTAACGGATACACGTTGTACTGTTTCGATCTGACCCCCACCTTAGAGAACGACCATCAGCTGAACCTCACCAGGCAAGGCAACTTACGGTTGGAAATCCACTTTGCACGAGCGCACCGGATTCAAATGGACAAGGCGCGCAACGTCCTGTGTGAATTTACCACCTAACATGAATACAGACCAGATTATCACCGTGCTGAAGAATGACCCACGGACACGCACTATCTTTCAAGGGGTGTTTGCCCAAGATGTGTTCCCGTTAGACCGTGTCTATCTCGCCGCATACGTCCTCAACACGGACCCGATGGATTGTCCCGGTCAACATTTTGTGGCCGTGTACTTGATAGAACAGCAGGGCGAATACTTTGGTCCGTACGGCCTGTCACCCCTTCATCCCGATTTAACAGCCTTCATGGACGAAGGCACAGAGACGTGGTGTTGGAACAGTCAAGTGTTGCAAGGTCTGAGCAGTAGCGTGTGCGGCCAGTACTGCCTGTTTCACCTCTACCACCGTTGCCCGGGAAGAACGCTACCTACCATGTTTGACGAATACCCTCGAGCTACCGATCGAAATGTACTGATGTACGACTGGGCCGCAGATCATTTCAATGTACAAGCCCCGTTCTGGGCTCAAATTCTAACCATTTCAATGTACAGGCCCCGTTCTGGGCTTCAGTTTTCACGTGGTTGTTCTCACGTTGTTGTTTTTTATTGTTGTTCTTGAATAAAAAACAAATGAGATCTCACCCAAAACCATGTATTGTGTGTTATCTGTACAATAGGTTACGAGCATAAACAAGTGGCCATCAATGCCAATTGCTTGACCATTAATGTGGGATTCTAATTTTAGCCAAATTGGTATAGGCCAGTCAATAAGTCGGCTGGGAAAGTAGCCAACCAGGGGCCTGGGATGGGGCCAAATGTAATCAACCAATGCCCAGAAAACAAACCAATGCAAGAGCACTGCAGTAAAATAGAGAATCAGTGAAATCAGCCCACAGACCAAGTACATGTTTTGGTCTAGGTTAAGAGCGGGCATTCCAGCACAAACTTTTGACGAGGAAGGAAGATGGCAAGTTACAAGAGCAACAGGAGGTGTGGGTAAAGACCAGGAAAACGACGAGAATGTCCAAGGCGGGTGTCCGACCACCGATGAAGATATTGATAGAAAGCCGAGGTGAAGCAACACGGATGATGGGCTTGTATAACCCCGAAAGAGTGAGGACCGTGTACCTGGACTGCGGGGGAGAAACCAGCCCACCACCCTCCTGAGTACCGGTACTACTCGACATCAACCGGGCAGTACGTCAGTCCATGCATCCAATGGATCCTCCCTATACAGTGAGATTGGTGCAATTCCCATGTCTCTGGTTCTTGGTATAGAAAATGTGGACAAAAGGAAGGTAAGCTGGCGATATTGTCGGGGGCCGTGTTTCATGACGTGCATTCCGGGAGATTAACATTGAAGTAACTGAAGGACATATACAGTCGTATTCAGGGGCAGATAACTCTCACTGGGCCTAAACTCCAGGCTTCGAGCCCTGTGCCTCGATGTACTACAAAGCCAGACCAGTGCCAGTGGAACCACATCGGTGAACTTACACCGCTGATATTCATGGACTTCTGCATTTGATGTTATATTAAGGGGAAATAACTGTTGTATATATGTTGTGTTCTCAGTAATGAAAATAAAACCTGTTTTTTATTAC
The DNA here is from genome assembly GCA_036873755.1 of Hanleya hanleyi. Taxonomy (NCBI): domain Eukaryota; kingdom Metazoa; phylum Mollusca; class Polyplacophora; order Lepidopleurida; family Hanleyidae; genus Hanleya; species Hanleya hanleyi. The sequence goes on from JAVTVY010008427.1 coordinate 31,142, forward strand.
AACAATGTGATTCGGTTCTTTTGTATACCGTAGTTAGCTAGTTTATGGAAATGCTTCAGGTTCCGAAAGAGCACGTAGATGCACCTTGGCCATTCCAAATTCGCATATGACCTTTGTGACGTCACATAAAGGGCCCCGTAGACGCCTCTTGACCCTTTGAAAGAGCTAATTCGGTCTCATTGACCGTGGAAATTTGCATATGATCTTTGTGACGTCACAAAACCGATTCCCGGAGAATGACGTGCGATAAATATCACACACGCTCGTTGACCCTAGTATTAATAGTCAGGGTTCGTGATCTGCTCCAAATAAAAGGGGAAATTGTAGTCTGGGGGCCAAGTTGAAAAGAGGCCTTATTTTGGAAATTTGCTCACCCCACCGGCCGGCAAGACAATTATACCATGAATTTCTATGATCATTGCGGGTATCAACCAAGGTGGATGTAGAGTTCCAAAGTGGTGCAGATTTTTTTTTTATTGCTGCCAAAATGACAGCCTACAGATAACAGTTTTGTTCCACCGAAAAGGAAGTAGGTGACTTTAAACAACCCAGTCAATCTTTTTTATAGCCCAATCGGTCTGATCTATAGTACATATTACTCATCAATAATGGCAGAGTAATATAATATCATGATTTGTTTATGTAATCCAATCGTGTGGCCTCACGTGGGGACCATTTTCAAATGTCAACTGAAAAAATACCGCCTTCCGAAAAAGGGGGTATATGTATTTCAATTCCTATATATCTCTTAAGACTGATCCCATCTATCTAAACATCATTATTTATTGTTCAACGCTACGTAGCGCAGTTTTTTAATACCTAAGATCGTAGTTGTATTTGAATCTTATGGTACAACTGGGGGGTCAAACTCAAATGTTATTTGAACAAAAAAAATCACCCTACTGAAAAAGGGGATATATGCGAATAAATTGACATATCTTTCTTATTAAGGATAGCTGTCTCCTTAGAAGCAGTTTTTGACAATTTGTCGTCTGTATCAATAACATAAACAAGATAACCATAATAAACTATATATTTTATGAAAGCGTACATCGTAGGGATTCCAACGATATGATTTGTATAACCGACGCTACTAATGTGTAGAAAATATTTCAATTTTTAAAAATCAAAATGAAAACAATAGCGTTCATTTTTCAGTTGAAATTTCATGAAAACTGTTGGTCTTGTTTCAACTTTGATAGGAGACAATTCGAACTACTAACTACTAAAACTTCGAATTTACTAAAATAAATTGAAAAAAAAACATTTCTATTTTACTGTCGTTTGTCTTAAAAGTTGAATAATTAAAAAACTAATCCGAACTTACAAAAAGTGAGATAAAGTTTACTAGATCACCTTATAAGTAACAAGCATGCCAAATTTCAAAAGCGTAGCATGGATACTTTTCGAGAAATAAACGTTTAAATCTCGGATTTTGTACAATAATGAAAGGCTAGAAATCGGGCAAATTATGTCCAGCTATACATCTGATGAATTAATCCAAATTTTTCGCTTAAATTCTATTGTCAAATACATTTTTAATCTGTCTAATGGGACCTACTCGAATTCATGTTTATTCTGGATAACTATTACACTTATTTTTTTTCATCAAGGCGGTTTATTGTCCAATTTAAACTTAAAACTTGTTCAGCTGAGAATTGTTCACCTCTGTGTAGATCACTTCACGGCGGGTGTCTGAGTGAAGTGTCACTGTTATAATTAGAAACAAAAATACGGATGTTTGCATGGTTTTGATCAGAAGGGGCTAGATTAATGTAAATAAGTAGGACTAATAGATAATTAGCTTACCATAATACTGCGGAAATGAGTTTTTGGAAAGATAAATTTAACAAACAAAAATAATAGTATCCAAACCCAAGCTAAGGCAATCTGTTTAATTGTTCCAGTGCCTCGGAAACTAAATTTTTAATCCTAATATTGAAGCACTTCTATTTATAATTTTGATTTCATTTCTTCACCAAATGTTAGAGGAAATAATGAATATTTGAATGAAGAAATACAAAAAAAATGACCAATTTTGACCATCTAACGGGACAGCTATCCTTAATAACCCTAAGTATCTGAAAATTATTATTTTGTATTTAGTATATACGCCAGAGTCGTGTACTTCAATGACCGTAAATCACTTATGAAATGATCCGTTCTTTCTAAACATTATACATTATACAGTTCACCGTTTTGCGTAGTGTTTATTATTATCAGAGGTGTTTTTGTATCCCAGTTGTATGATGTCACTTGGAGGTAATATTCACGTGTCAATTGAACAAAAAATGAACCCTCTGAAAGAAGAGTGTATATGTAATTAAAGATTTATATCCCCCTTAAATATTGTCTAATCTGTCTAAACTTCATTTCCGACTACTCCGCAATATTGGTAGAGTAACGTCGTGTCAGCATTTTTTTTTCATTTCAACCGATGACCACAGAAAGGGATCATATCAGAATTACTGATAGAAATAAAATGCTCCCTCCCGCAAAGACGATATGAATATAATTACATTTCAATGATTATTGATTAAGTGTGTATGAGTAAAAGTAAAAGTGTTCTTGTATATTAACCATGTGATATCACATGGTCTGTATTCAATTTACAAATGAACACAAATAAATAGGTAGCATGGTGTTACGGGAGATTGCATGATGCCAGGGAATATTCAGTCCAGTTTCACAATTCAAGTTACAAGCGTCTAGTCCGTCATTCATAATCCAGCCGTCGTCCATTAGAGAATATCCGCGTCCATAATCCAAAGATCTATTTCATTTTCCATATAACAGTATTAGCACCTAATTCAAAAAGACAATCATAGTATAAATAAACATAGGCTTGTTTCCTGCAAGAGAGAAGCGGTCAACAGTTTTCAATGATGCCGGCAAGACATCATGATGTTCCAAAAATATCAAATCCGTATCGCTGATCAGTATTCTTAATCCATAATACCACGTCAGAAGATTAATAGCAGGTAGGATTGAGTGAACATGGCTGCTGAAAACAATCACCGTCGAGCTGGTGAGATGATTTCTTGTTTTGTGACCTACAGTACCTTCTCAAACTGGGTAATGCATTGAAAAGAGCTTTGCTAATCACAGAATAACAAAGTGATACGATATAAATCACTCATGCGTGGTAGATCAGTAGCTTTAGTACAGAGTGGTTGAAAATTCCCTTTGAAGGGCAGTAATAGCCGCAGAGCAACTGCTTCTTTAATATGTAGTTTTTTCAGAAACGCGAACATCAAAATCTCTCTACAACACATCCAACCGGAAACTTTTTATCGTGGTTTATTTTTAACATGTTTCTACTATACTTCGTGCAAAAGATCCGGGATTACACGTCTAAGGCAGACGCGCGGATCACGCTTAATATGGGCCTCTCCCCCCCCCCCCATCTCCAGCGTAACCGCATTTCGCTGATTTCAAGAAGAAAAACTTCATACCAGAAGCATAATTCCCATCATTCATACTTTTTAGTAAATAATCCAGTTATTCGTTTAACCCTTCATGCGTTCATAGCTCGATATAGAGCACCCCATCAGCTACGTTTTGAAACGTGTAAGTCTGATTGGTTACAGTAATGCGCAGTCAGCGGATGGTAGGCCGTAATTAAGGACAGACGGTTAGTATTGACATTTGAAGAATGGAGTCTGTTTACATCATCAAGAATCAGTTCAGCATCATTATTGATAAATTGACATGTTGAGGTCAAATGACTTGTCTTTTGCAGATTGTTATCAGATGCTAAGCAAAATGATGAATATACTTATCGCAATCAAGGTAGAATGCACCAAAGTGTCCGTTTTAATCGTTTTGGAATATGAAGTCGTGCACTAATAATCAGAGATAGATTGAATATGACAGGGACAAGATGTCATTCAGTGAAGGAATCGTTTTATTATTCGGGCATTTATCTGAACCTCCTGAATGCACAATTATCAAAATCCAATCTTTCACATCAAAACTCATTATCTTGCGCCCAGTTTTCCCTCATCTGTGATCCAGTGTCCCTTTTCTACAGATAATGGGACCTAATTCAGCTTCAAGGGACCTTTTAGAAATTTGAAGTTTACTTCGTATCAAGAGGTCCAACCTGATTAGCAATGCGATGAATATTTGCGATTGTGCATTTTGAAAAAGATCAATGATTGTTTCGTAACAATCCAGTGAAAAGCTTATAAGCTGAAAAATTAACATGAAACCATGGAAGTAAATTTTTTGAAGCTGGGGTTGTACAGTGAGATCTGAATTTACCCTCAATCTCATGAAAAATTTAACATTTCTGAGGATGGCCAAGGCGGCCAGTATGCGGCAAATAAATATGCAATGATATTAAAGTTACCTGGATTTATTGTACCAATCATTCTGTAGCTTTTACAATTACAACACATATAAGGGAAGTGGGAAGAGATGCCGACATACTGACAGAGTCACTTGGCTTCACAGTATAGTCTTCTGGTTAAACCTATTCTAAAGCACATACCAAGAATCTAACGATTCGTGATATGTGTTGTATCTCAGGTACGCTTTTATTGTACCTGTTCATGTGGCAACTTGGATGACATGACCACACGGCTCCTAGCACCGGCATAAGTGGTATTAGATATAAATCTAGAGAGCTATGATGGAAATGTTCTGACAACTCGTATATTGGTAATTGGTGAGCTGCGTCGCTGTGACATCAAGTCTCATTCATACTCGTTTGACACAAAAGCGCTACACAATAGGGAAACTCATATTTGGCAGTCAAATGAACAGCTGATCCACAATGACTGACTCTGTGAATAACTGATGCAGTTGTTGAGATATATAGTAAAACAGTTACAGACGAACTATTCATTAAGAAGATATGCTGAACTTATTACCTATGTCCTGCTCTCCCATATTTTTCAACAGAGAATAAACGAATCCCAGTTACATAAGCTAAAAATATGATAACAATGTTCACTAATACACGACACAGTCCAGGCAGATTGGATCAGTATTGAACAAATATATTGCTATATAATCAAACATACCCCATTTAGCTACCGCGAGTACATTTTCGACTTGATATTTGAATATGGTCCCGAGACGACGTTATAGAGTTGGAAAACTACCATCTATCTCGCTAATATATAACATCACTTTCAACTGATTATTAAGAAATATGTAGCAGGTCATTTAAACATAACCCCCTTTTCAAGACGGAGTAAATTTGTTCGAGTGAAATTTGAATACAATCCCCAATTACATCATACGGTTGAACGATAAAACAAAAGTACTAACTGAAAAACACTGCTAGTTAATGTTGAGAATTATTTTACGATATTCAGACATAGTTGGATCAGTAATAAGAAGGATATAGCAACACACTTACACTTACCTCCATTTTGGAAAGAAGTATTTTTTATTCAAGTTGACATTTGGATACGGCCCCAAGTATGTCATACTAGGTTGAGATACAAAAATGAATCGTGGTTGTATATGGCAATGGCATAAACGCTGAATCAAAAAAATCAAAAAAATCAGATAGATAGGGTCATTATTAAGAAAGATATGGCAGATCAATCACACATGCACGTTGTTTAAGAGGCAATGTATTTTTCTGATAAAAAATCATTTGATTACCGCCTCCAAATACACCATATGGTTGGGATACAACCACGATCTTAGGTACTAAAAATCTTCGAGAGGTAACACGGAGCCAAATTTCATCACGTTTACATAGATGATTCAATAATAAGGGACATATAGTGATACAAATACATCTACTCCCGTTTTTAAACGGGAGCAATTTTTTTTAGTTAACATTTGGATATGGTCCCCAAGTGACGTTGCAAGGACGGGATACAGGAACAAATGTTGATAAAAATAACTCTGCTACTATTAATGATTAATATATGATACGGTTTCGGCAGATTAGACCAATAACAAAAAAGCTACGGCGATTAAAACACACCTACCCCCATTTTCCGCAAAGTAAAATGAATGTCTGTAGTAAAACATATCATCCGCTATAGAAAAAAACTGCACCACATTGGAACTCTACATCCACCCTGGGCCATAGGAAATCATGGTTGGATGGAAATTATCTTGCCGATGGGGTGAACAATTTCACCAAAACCCGATCCTGGCTCCCCGACTATTGAGGCCTATTGACCTAACAAATTTGCATATTACCTCTGTGACGTCACTTCCAGTTTCGATCACGTGACCACAGGTCACTTCCGGTCACGTGACCGGAACCGGAAATGACGTCGCAGAGATCATATGCAATTTGTTTAGGTCAATACGCCTCAATTTGCTCTTTCTCTACTACTGATCGACTTGTTAAGTCAGTTTTTAAGCAAGTCCACCGGCTGCATTCCAACTTGAAGAGGCATATTTGCACTACTGTCGGATTGGAACTTTCTTTGACTCAATTAGCCTAAAATGTTATGATATAACTTTGCAGTTTGTCACGAGTCAGCAGCTGGCCGGTTATCCATATCAGTTCAACCAGCGACTCGGTAACACAAATAGTCAGCGACTCCATGAAACTGCGAATTTACTTTCAGTAACTAAATAAAGGACATAACAAAATATTGAATTTTCACGAATAAACTGTGTGTCTGAAAATATAACAATATGGCAAGGTACAATTATCTTACCGTCCATATACATGTTCACGTACCATGGGAAATTTAATCTTCTTTCATAATCTATTGTTATTCGAATGAATTTGCAATTATATCCAGAAAATATATTTATAAGTATTCATTTTCCACAAACAAGAATAATATTACCAATAACAATAAACTACATGCACAGCACCAATAAACATAGACTGAGGTAATACATTATGACGATACAGCGAGACCACTTTCTTTCCTCACCCAATAAACATGATTGATCCATGTAATAATTGATTAGCATCACTGGAGGAATTTTGGCTTTCTATTCTAAACATTCAAAATACTCTTAAAAGCAGTATCTTAGGAAAGTATTTTTTGAAGTGCTGAACCTTTTTTCAACTGAAATGATAACAACTAAAAATTTATATTCTTATTAAGTCATCAAAAGCATTAAACAATGGACACCTTCATGAGAAATGGATGCGTGCATCCCCAAAAAGGCACACAGAACACTTGATTCCATCGTCAAACTTCACTGATATTTTGATCCAGTCACGGTGGTGAGACAAGTCTGGGACACTTAATGACACCTGTGGGTCAACATACAGTGTTCTGTCCTTGTTGGATCACTGATTCATTATTGGATCGATGATCCAGTAATAAAGATTTTCGGATCGATGATCCAGAAACAAAGATACAATGTTGCAACATTCTTTGATACCGTACATGTATATTCGAGGTGAGCCACTGATGATTCAATTCCAATCAGGGGAGAGTATCAATCCAGTGGTGCATCAATTGTGAATCAAAAGTTGTCATGTTGGCTCATTGTGGATTAATGATCCCCTTGTATGGACCAAGGAAGCAAAGTAACCTGGAAGTTTTGGCCATTTGAGCTGTGAACAAAAACTGGCGAGCCATATTTGACAAAAACGTGAACAAAGTTGAAACGACATCAGAAAGATCCGCCCCAATATGTGGATCAATAGGCCTACGGTCTCGAACAAGCTATGGCTTGGTGATAGCTGGCTTCCACCATTTTTTTGGCTCCATGGTGGATTACAGTTTTCCTAGTGTACGGAGCATGGTCTACTCGTCAAAAAAGTGCGAACATTGCCGACACCATGTTTCTCAGTGCGTGACGGCACAAGTAGGACACATGCGGCAAGGAGTAGGGATAGACCGGTGGAGATTTCAGAAATTCTAACACCCTGAGGCATTTTTTGGTACAAGTAAACTAATAATCTATATAACACAATTCGGGTATGCTGAATTCGAAAATCGCTGTTACCAAAATATATTTTGCCATTAAGGACCCAAAATGGCGTATCAAAATGGCCGCCCAAAAACACGATTTTCTGACATACAGCCATCTGTGACGCTTATGCATATTCTGATTCATTTAATTTCTGATTCTATTAGAGCAGAAGAACAAACATATAAAAACAAAATACTGAAATTACCAAAAACTGACGGACGGTTATGGGGTGGAACTGACGTCATTCTGCGCATGCGCACTAAAAAAGGGCATAGGAATGGGCTATTTGGGAAGAGATGAACCATCCTAATAGGCCGTGTAGGGTGTCAAATTGAAGCTCTCGACTTGAGGAATGTCCACGTCATCTGTGACGTCATTGGTGACGTCATCAGTACGAGTGGTAGCGAAAGCGGTCATTTTAGGGGTGCGTAGGTGTGTGTTTGAGAGACTGAGGGACCATTCTTGGTCCGAATGGAATGTGTGGGGTATCATAGTGAAGCTTTTGTGGGACAGCGTCCGACTGCTCTGGCGTGTCGTGGAAGTAAGGGATATGACGCCCATCCGCAGACACTCCGAGCTCCAAACACGCAACTGCCCCATCCCCGATCTCTGAGCTCACGACTGCCCCATCCGCGAGCTCCGAGCTCCAAACACTCAACTGCTCCATCCCCGAGCTCCGACCTCCAAGCACGCAACTGTCCCATCTCCGAGCTCCGAGCTCTTGCATATAAACATGACATACATCTGGGAAGGCTTCATTATACGCCGGTTGTCCGTGGAGACGAGAGCCATGGTTTACGCATGTCACTTGCGTTCGAAGTCATTTTCCACGCCATTTAATCTACGTAGACATTTGCTTTTCATACATAATAATCGTATAGAGCGATCCATCTCACGGAACGGAGTCTCGGGCAAATTCAAAATACGCGCGAAGAACGATCAACACCGACGTCACACACGAGAGTATTAGAGCATCCCTATACGATGACGGTGAGCGGTCCAAAGGGATGTGGAAAGACGTCCTGGGTGATGAAATTCTTAGAAGAAGGGTCCCTCAGCTATACCCATACAGTCTGCCTAAGAAACTACAAGATTACAGAATGTGAACTTCGTCACAGGGATTCCTCACGATATCGATCAAGCGTATTTCTTCTACCCCGAGCAGGCCAACGTGGTAGTGTTAGATGATCTGATGAGTGCGGCCAAGGACAATTCACACGTTGTCGACTCGTTCAACGAAGGATCCCATTATCGCAATCTGTCCGTCATCTATTTGACCCAGAGTGTCTTTCCTCAAGGGAATGCGTCCACAGATATTGCCTTGAACTGCCAATACGTTGTGTTGTTCTCCAATCCTATCGATAGAGCACAAATCCGTGTGTTTGGTAGTCGAGTTTTTCCTCAGAACATCGACCATTTCATGCAGGCGTTTCAAGGCGCGACAAGTCGTCCGTACGGTTACCTGTTCGTAGATTTAAAAGCTCATACCCCCGAAGATCGCCGGTTGACGACCCACCTGTTACCCGGCGAGGGGTCACCACAACGTCATATATCCCTACACGATCCACCGAGTCCACACCTGGCAGTACCCGTCCAGCAGCAGCAACCCACCCCCATACAGCGGGTCCCCTTCATACCATCAGTCCCGGAATATCACCCAACCGTGAAGGACCATCCCAAACCCGTACAACGGAATGAACACAATGTGAACTCAAGGCTATGGAAGCATTTGTTCAAAGAAAGTATGGACGGCGAGATGAGCGAGACGTTGGGGGCCACAGAAAACAAGTTTCACCACCGTGGGTATTCGAAAGAGGAAGCCGCAATTTTAGCCCATGACACATTGGCACCCAGACTACGACGAGCTTTACGTCAGCAGTATGCCGACCTAGTGACCCATATAAAATTGCAGGACAAGGACCCGGTCCATAGGGAAATCGAAAGAGCAGCGTCGATGTTGAAAACCTCGGGCATGAACTGGAAAGCGGCGTATGTCATAGCAATAGCACAAAAGAAACATTGTCTGAACGCGTCATTGAAAGGCTTTAAGGCGTTAAGATAGAGCGTTGAGACGAGCGTTAAGGTGTGACGACGGGCGTTGACGAACGTGATCGCATTTCGATGAATTAGTGTCAATTCCATGAAAATCAGAGCTTCTGGGCTATTTCACCAGGGCGTTGAAGCGTTAAGCTGGGCGTGGGCGGGCGTTACTGTCTATAAAATCCCCGGGCAGTGAGGAAGAACCTACCACCTGGAATCGTATTAATAGCTATGATGCGGTAATCGAAGACGCCGGACAGGATAACTTTCAACAGGCGTACATCCAAATACGCCCCTGTCTCAGGAAAACAACCATGGCAATCTATGAACGGTATAGCCTGCTTCTGCTTGAAATGAAAGGCGATATTTCAATTATTTTGACAATGGTGTTACCACACAAGCGTTATATCTGTTCATGTTATGCTGAAGGTGTTCCTGGGACTGAATTAACGAGGAAAACTACAAATAAAGAAAACGAAGGTTAGAAAAACTGACAGAAAAGTACAAATCCGCTGATATGAAGTGATGACGTCATTGTCATTAGAGCAGCCGTCAACATTCGGTTGGTATATCTGATAGAGTATGTCGCAGCTAAACAGTTATGTGTAGAAAGTTTCAGCTTGTGTATAACCTACATATGTCCTGCCGGCCTTTGATACATATCATATCATACTCACCAACTTGCCCAAATCATGGTTTCTAATTAACCCTATCTGGTCTGGGCTTTTTGGGACGTATCCTCGCATGGGGGGGGGGCCGAAATGTCCCCCTTCCAATTATTTTTTTACCCCATGAGCTCGGGGGCTGAAACTTACCACACTATACCCTTGGGTCAAGCTCTACCAGAAAATGTAAAACAAAAATCAAGATGGCTGTTTCGATGATGTCACAGTGACGTCATTCTCAAAAACGGCATTTTCGGTCAGATTTTTCGAATTTTTTATTTATGCAATTTCTCCGCAAAAGACTGCATGAAAAATTAGTAAATATTAATGTGATGTGAAATAAAATAGTTTTTGTCCACTTTTCATCGCGGAAAAGCAGAAATTTTGAAGAAATATGACGACAAAAAAAATCACTTTTCTGGTACCCCACGTGGTCGCCATCTTGAATTTACTCATGGTTCTCTGCTCGGGGGGTCATGCAAATAGGCTCAAAATGACCCCAATATGATAAACGATAAAGTCACGGAGTTTCAGTTCTCCATTTCTTGTCATTCCGGAGATAGCGCAGACAGTTTTGAAGGGTGGGGGGGGCATTTCGCCCCCCGCCCCCCGCCCAGGCCAGGTAAGGTTAACAAATTAGCTGTAAGCGTGAATTTGTAATGCGTTTTTATTGCTTATCATTCTCAACGAACTCATAGCAATATTTCATTCTCTTCATTGGCATTCATGGACCCCTGATTCAGTCCAAGGGTGATCGCCGATCTATAGGTGTGAATCAATTATTACATTTTGTTTATTTTGACGTCATGTTTTAATTAACAATTTTCGGAATGTTAACTTGGAAAGATATTCTGGTAACAAGTAGATTCGGATTCAGCACTCTTGAAATATGCTAAAACAACTTGTTACCAGCTTGTACTAAAAATGCCTCAGGAACATTTTCTAGAGTTTTTTTTTCTGAATTTTCCACCTGAGTAGTATACATTGCGTATATAGACTCGCATTGACCTCAACAATTTGCATATCACGTGACCTTTGACCATTGCGTCAGCCAATCAGAAGCAAGTATTTTTACCTCGTCGTGTATTCTTCCGCGGTGAGATGTGTATGACGTCACTTCCGGTCTGAGTGAATCGGGCGTGACCTATGCATGTACTGACTTGTATTTGGTGTTTTTCCATCACGGGGAGATCCCGTGATAGTTCAAGGTCATATTGAATGATAGGAATGCATGTACTGACCTGTTCATCCGGGGTTTACATCCGGGGACTTATATCCGGGTCCTTTAGTTGTTGTTCCATACGGGTTCTTGTACATCCGGGTTCACACATTGATGGGAACAGCCGGGTAGTTTAGGATTGACCTATATCCGGGTCCTCTAGCAATACCATTTATGGGATGCATGTACTGACTTGTATTTGGGGTTTTTCCACCACGGGGAGATCACGTGATAGTTCAAGGTCATATTGAATGATAGGAATGCATGTACTGACCTGTTCATCCGGGGTTTACATCCGGGGACTTATATCCGGGTCTTTTAGCTGTGTGTTCCATACGGGTTCTTGTACATCCGGGTTCACATATTGATGGGAACCGCCGGGTAGTTTAGGATTGACCTATATCCGGGTCCTCTAGCAATACCATTTATGGGATGCATGTACTGACTTGTATTTGGGGTTTTTCCATCACGGGGAGATCACGTGATAGTTCAAGGTCATATTGAATGATAGGAATGCATGTACTGACCTGTTCATCCGGGGTTTACATCCGGGGACTTATATCCGGGTCCTTTAGCTGTGTGTTCCATACGGGTTCTTGTACATCCGGGTTCACACATTGATGGGAACAGCCGGGTATTTTAGGATTGACCTATATCCGGGTCCTCTAGCAATGCCTGTAGTGTGTAGCATTACATACGGGTTCTTGTACATCCCGGTTCACACGGTGATGGGAGCAGCCGGGTAGTTTAGAATTGACCTATATCCGGGTCCTCTAGCAATACCTGTAGTGTGTAGCATTACATACGGGTTCTTGTACATCCGGGTTCTTGTACATCCGGGGTCTGTCAGGGTGGTGTATAAAAGTGGGGATTTTCATGGAATGGCTTCATTCATTGCCCTGCCTACTTAACCGCAGCTACCTGACCAGCCTGAGCCAGCCTGAGCCTACCTGAGGAGTGACCAGCCTACTCAAGACCTGCCTGAACAGCACCTACCTGAGCCAACAGCCATGGACTCATCTGACCGAGCTAAGCTGATGCAGCACCGTGTCCAGATCATTAGTGAGCTGATGAATGTGGCCGAACTATGTGATCTGCTTCTGGTGAGAAACGTAATCACTACATACATGGAAGAAGACATCATGGCACAGAATACCAATACGGCACGAAACAGATCCCTCATGGACACTCTACCACGCCGAGGTCCTTTAGCATTTCAGGCCTGCTTGGAGGCGCTGAG